>BMAO01024306.1:0-121117 GCA_019973975.1 Trichonephila clavata | reverse complement strand
GACCTACCTGCTTGAAAATTGGTAGGAATGTTTCTTTCATGGAGTAAATATCCGCCTAAAAACGGGTTTGGAGAAAATTGACCCCCAAGGGGTGTTTAAGGGCAGATATAAATAATTATTTCTTTTTTAAAACTATTAGACTAACAGTCTTGAAATTTGGTTAGCAGATTCCTCTCATAGGATAGAAATACACTGCAAAATGTGTTTTTGTGAAAATCGACCCCTAGGTGGTGTTGCGGGGGTTCAAGGGGCGTTATTGATAATTTTTGCATTTTTAATTAATTGGACGCACCATTCTTCAAATTTTGCTAAGCAGATTCCTTTCATAGAGTGCAATTCCCCTACAAATTGGGTTTTGTGAAAACAGACCCAGAAGTGGCGTTGCGGGGCTCCAGTGGCGTTATAGATAACTATCCCATTTTTATACAATCAGACGTAGTGTCTTGAAATTTGATAAGCAGATTCCTTTCGTAAAGTAGAGAACCGCTACAAAATGGGTTTCGCGAATATCAACTATCAAGTTTAATTTGGAGATTAAGAGGCGTAATCGATAAATATTTCCATTTTTAAACTATTTGATCATCCTGCTTGAAATTGGTAGGCATGTTCCTTTCATGGAATTGAGTTCCTCTAACAAAGAGTAAAACGAAAATTGACCCCCAGGGATGTTTGCGAGGGGTCAAGAGGAGTTACAGAAAAAAATTCCTGTTTTTAATTGTTAGACCCATATACTTGAAATTTGTTAAGCATGTTTCTTTTGTTGAATAGGGATCCACTAAGAATAAATTTTAAGCAAATCAAGTTCTGGGGAGTTGCAGGGGGTTACTGGGACGTATTGACAAAAAAATTACTTTTTTCGAGCTACAAGGACAATAATAATGAAATTTGGTTTGCATTTTTCTTTTGTTGAATTGAAATCCGCTAAGAGCGGTAATTTTGGAAAACGGCTCACAACGGGATTACGGGAATATTTATAATAAAACTTTTGCTTTTTTCTGTTAGATTTAGACTTGAAATTTGGCTTGCATGTTCAATTTACGGAGTAGAGATCCACCGAAAATTGGTTTTGCGGGAATCCACTTGGTTTTTGAGTTACGAAAGAGCAAACATCATTCTATGCTTCAATTTTAGAGATTTTTAGAAAATACAAATTCGATGAGTTCTGCCCTTTTTTTTTATCAACAGGTGACAGTTACAGGTATAAGTATATTTTTCAATTCAATCGAATTCTTAATGCTAGGACTTAGATATCAATAATTTATACATATATATAAGCAGTAAAAATTTATAAAACATCATGAAATACCCATCGAAGCGGGCGGGTAACAGCTAGTATATATATATATATATATATACACGTATATATATATATATATACGTGTATATATGAATATATATATATAGTGTAATAAAAATGGAAGAAAGCAAAAAAGTCAATGGACTAAAAAGGATACCTATTATGATTTCTAAAGCTGTTACTGAATTAAGACCAGCAAATTTGGGTTATATATATATATAAAGGAGAAAAGCGACTCACTGACTGACTGACTAATCACGATATCTCCGGAACTATTCAACCTACAGATATGAAAATTGGTTTTTAAACTATTAGACGTACAGTCTTGAAATTTGGTAAAAGATTCCTTTCGCAGAGTAGAGAACCGCTACAAAATGGATTTCGCGAAAATTAAACCACAAGTTTCATTTCGGGGGATTAAGGGGCGTAATGGATATAAGTATTTCCGTTTTTTAAACTATTATACCTACCTGCTTGAAAATTGGTGGGCATGTTCCTTTCATGGAACAGAGTTCCATTAAAACGAAAATAAACCCCAAGGAGGGTTGCGAGAGGTCACGGGGAATTATGGGGAAAAAATCCCGTTTTTGAATTGTTAGACCCACATACTTGAAATTGGTTAAGCATGTTTCTTTTGTTGAACAGGGATCTACTAAGAATGTATTTTAGGAAATCAACTCCTGGGGGAGCATGGGGTTACTGGGGTGTATTGACACAAAAAAATTTCCTTTTTTCGAAATACAAGGTCTATAATAGTGGAATTTGGTTTGCATTTTCCATTTATTAAATTGAAATAAGCTAAGAACAGTTATATTGGAGAACGTTTCTCAACGGAATTACGGTAGGAATTGATAATAAAAACTTCGTTTTTACTCTATTAGACTTAGACTTAAAATTTGTCTTGCATGATTATGGAGTAGAGTTCCACCAAAAATTGGTTACGCGGAAATCCACTTGGTTATAGGGTACGAAGGTACAAACATCCTTCTATACTTCAATTTTTAAAATTTTTAGAAAATACAAATTAGAAGTCCTGTTCTTTTTTTATATCAAGAGTCGAGAGTTACAGGTATATATGTTACCGGCAAAGTATGAAATCTGGCATTCTATAGAATGCCTAGGCATTCTATACAATGCCTAAATCAAGCCGGCAATGTATGAAATGATTCCTATTTCACACATTGCCTAGGCATTCTATAGAATGCCTAATGAGAAACCGGCAAGGTATGAAATACATCTCAGATTCATATCAAATATTGTCAATTGGCAAGGTATAAAACTTTTAACGCGTGTCTCAGGCTCAGAATCTGTTAGTTGTACATTGCTGTTTGTTCGTAAATGTCAAAATACTCAATTTTACTTAAACTTAGTCAACAAAAAATTGGTTTTTTCCTGTGCTACCTGAAAATGGAGAAGCAAGCTATAGTGTTGGAGAATGAGACATGGTCTATAGCAGGGGTCGGCAACCTATGTCACACGAGCCACATGTGGCACGAGGAACAATTCTCAGTGGCACTTTGCACTACTCAACACATTTATAAATTTTTGAATTCTTTCAAAAATGCCCTACTGTGTGGTTCGCTGAATCATATTGGTAGATTGGTTTGACACGCAACAGCTAAAAGGTTGCCTACCCATGGTCCATAAACATGAAACAACTATTCAACGGTTAGTTGCCTAAAATTCGAGTTGATGCTCCAAAAAAAAAAGGTTTTTTCTTAATTGAAATTATTTACTAGAAGTTAATAACTGATAAAAAAAAATGCAAAAATGACTACTAAGAAGAAACTCAGGGACTATTGATTGCTGAATAGCTATGATGTGATGTTTGCTGAAAATAAAAGTAAACTGTTAAAGAAAGCGTCAACACCATAAAACAGTGATCCCCAACCCTTGTGTCGTGGATCAAAGGGTATCTGGTCACTCAAGGAGCATTAAATTATTTCCATTATATTTACTGGGGTGTATTTTTCTCGTGTTTTTGCGACTTTCCATGGAAATCACTTTATATTTTATGTGAAATCATTTTATAATTATTTTTTGGTGCAACTTAATTTTACTCTGAAGGCATGTTTAAATACAATTAAATTATAAAATCAAAACAATTTAAAATATAAATAATCAACATCCCACCCTCAGCGGGCTGCCGTAAAATTATCAAACGTTGACTGGTCCAGAAGAGAAAACTGTTGTGAAGAACTGCTATACAGTATTACGTCATGGATTCTTTTTTTCCCCAATGGGGCTGCAGATTCATATTTTTACCATTTTCAGACCTAGTACATTCTCCAGGGGCTGGTATCCCTTTTTAGCACGGCACCATGTAAATGATACCAATTGCCGACGGTAATTTGGGCACCCAGTTTGACGATGTGAACTTATTCTAGGAATTTAATTTGCCAAGAGCATAATTAATTTCATGATTCTGGGGATATGATAGAATTTTGAAAGAACTTTCAACCAAATGCAAAAATATTACACATTATGATATTGAACTGTACATACACCTACGTGAAATTTGCCAGAAAAAAACAGAAAATTATTTTTGAAAAAAAGGTATTGTGTAATACAAAACATTGATTTTTTTTCCGAATATCAATATATTGGCACTTGTAATGAGTGAGAAACAGGACGGTTTCTATCAACTTGGAACTTCTGAAGGAATTTTAATACCAAGTATATGCGAAATCACAATTTAACAGTAATTTTTTTAATGGCAGTCTCATTATTTTGTCAGAATAACATTTGTACCTTTAGGAATGTAAGTCATCGATATAATATCCTTATCATGACCTCTTTTCATACTTTGCCTAAATAGCTTTAGGCATTCTATAGAATGCCTGGGCATTCTATACAATGCCTAGGCAAAGTATGTAATCAATCTCATATTTCATACTTTGCCTAAAAACGTCCGGCATTGTATAGAATGCCTAGGCATTCTATAGAATGCCGGCATTTCATACTTTGCCGGTAACATATATATATATAAACAGTATATATTTATAAAACGTCATGAAATACCCAGCGAAGCGGGCGGGTAACGGTTAGTACAAGGGGTGATCAAATGAAAAGGTACGAAACGACATAAAAATGAAACAGTTAAATATTTGCATATTCCGCCAAGGGAGAATGTAGCGAGACATCTCGGGATGCCATTGGAGACTCTGACTGGGATCGGATCATGCGCGGGTGCCCGCATGCGCAGGAGAGAGCAAAAGCTCTTATAAAAAGCGGCGTCCAAATGATGCGAGCACAGAATTACTCGAGCACAGAAAAAGCATTAACTCCGATGTGTACTGTGAGACACTCCGACGCCTACGCAGGTCCATCAAGAACAAAAGACCGGGGCTGCTCACGGAGGGTGTGGTTCTGCTCCATGATAACGCGCGTCCACACGTCTCCAGAGTCACACAAATGGAACTGGACAAGTTCCAATGGGAGACGTTGGACCCTCCGTCCTACAGTCCGGACATGTCACCCTGCGATTTCCATGTGTTTGGTCCACTGAAGAAACACCTGAAAGGAAAGCGCTTCAACTCGGACGACGTACTCAAGGACACTGTGAAGGACTGGGTCTCGTCACAGCCACAGGAATTCTGGGAACAATGAATCTTGCGGCTTGTTCATCAGTGGGATCGTTGTGCTCAGGCCTATGGTGTATATTTTGCATAAAGTCTATATTTGTACCCACTGTGTCGTTTCGTACCTTTTCATTTGATCACCCCTTGTATATATATATGTGTGTGTGTTTTGTAGCAATTTTTAAATTCCGTTTTTTTTTCTCCTTGATCTTTATATCTATGGTTGGGCATGGTACGCTCTTGAAAAAATAACGGATTGCTTTAAATATGTTACTAGTTTGAGTAGTGATGTTAAGGCTACACAGTGCCCGTTTTAAAGACAGTAATATTGAAAGTAATTTGTGTTTTCTTTTTAGATTATATTATTAAATTTATTCTTCAAATAAAAAAAATTTTACCGGTCTTAATTTTAAAAATTACAAATTTTTCTTGTAAAATACTCAATTTTTAAAGTTTTTTAGTTATTTTCAGTGATTTCTGTTTCTTAAGATTATTGAGAACAAAAGTTAGTATGGATTTGAACATTTCAAACTAATATTCCCTACTAAAAATTCCTTGTTGAATTTTAATAATTATTTTTACAGCTATGGAAAATATATCAAATTTTTTAAAACTATTAATTTAAGATTTTTAGAAAAAATAACTAGTGCTCTCAGACCGAAATCCACATACTAACTTTTAAAGAACATATATATATATATATATATAAATTCTACAAAATTTTTTCAATATTATCTTGAACAGAAAAAATCCTTGGGAGAAATATATCCTCAAAATTGAAAAGTCTGAGAAAAACACAGTTAGTTTCTAAAGGCATGAAACACAAATTAATAATGCCTCTAAAGATCTAATTAAAAAAAATGTCTTTATCCAAATTATGTACACTGTATCAAAACACTACTTTAATTAAATATGTTATATAAGGATATATTTTTTTTATATTTAAAATATGTTTTACATAAAATTGATAGCATTTGTTATATATATACGATGACAGAGATTACTCAGCCTAATCTTATCATGATGCTTTCAAAAAAGTTTTGAAACACTTATAAAAATAATAATGATACAAACTGAAATTAGAAACCCCCAGGTTTGTACGTATAACACCTAATTTTTTCTCAGTTTTAAGTCGGTGCAATTTAAAAAGTTTGATTTTTATTATATGACTTGAAATTATTTTACTATAGTGTTATAATACATTTTGTAATATCATAGATAAATTCAGCTATATTTGTGTATACGGAATACTTGAACTCAATAAAGTCTAATTGTAGTATCAGCTGAAAAAAGGCTGATTTTAAGTCATATAATTTTCAGTAGTATTCCACCTCTTCCAAATATTGTCTTTTAGTAACACAAGAATGTTTTGAGCCCGGCAATTTCTCAATAGGAAAAAATTAATGAAAGCAAAAAAAGCTTCTAAGGTTTTTAACTATGTGTAAAAACACAAATATTGCTCTTTAAAAATTAAAAACCTCGAAACATAACTGAACAGAAACGATTTTAGTAGTAAAAGTAAGAGTTAATAGCCATTTCACTGAACGAACCGATTATTCTCCCAACTATCTCTCTTTACATACAAAAAAAATTTCATGATGCTGTAAAAAATTTATTTCAAGGTTTTTTTTAAGGTGAAGTTAACAAAAGAAACTATATCTTTTTTACAGAATGGAGCAAACTCACAGTTTGGACAAATTTACATTTATGATAGGGAGGCTTTGCATGAACGTGCAAAAATAGTTAAACGTGACGATGTGTTACAAATTTTACAGCCAATTATGAAGAAAAAACCGTATGAACTACATAATACAAGGAAATTAAAGTTTTACAATTTGAGCTGTGATAGAGTTGCATAATTTGTACAATGGGAGTTGGTCCGCCATTAGGCAGATAAGGGAGGGGGCGGTACCTCCTTCCAGTTTTTAATTAAACTTTTAAGAATGGAAAAATGCTTTAAAATGATTGCTAAACTAATCACTCTCTCTAAACTTTCGAATATTGAGATTGTCAACTCTCAGAAAACTTCAAATATATTAAAAACTGATTGGTTATCAGACTCCCTTAACCTTTTCAATAGATTTTTGCTATTCCTGGTGGGCGCAATAGCTTAGTGGTTATGGTCACGAGTTCATGTCTGGAGTGTCATGGGCTCAAATCCTGTTGCCACTAAAGACCCTCCGTGTAGATGAGGTCATTCCTCCCAATTATGAGGTAGTTAGGAAAGAGGGATGCCAGCTCAGGTGTCATTCTCGTTACTCGACCGAGGTTGAATATTACGAGGTTTGTGATCAATGGCCCTCTTGTTGCTTTGTAGAGCGACACTAATCTCTCTCTTTCTTTTGCTAATCCTGCTCCAGGCACATAAATTACTTTAATAAACCCTGTAAAAATTTTCATTTATAGTTAATCTTTTATCTTCAAAATTTACATATCTAATATTGATTGAATTTTTTTCCTAATGGGAAATTTTAAGAGTGCAGTCCATTTGTACGTAGCTGCTTTAATTTCGGAAAGGACTTCCTTTCCAAATACAAAAATAACTTATTTTTGAGATCTGTGCATAATTCTCCGTTTTACGAATTTTTTATTCTGCTTATGTGATCCATTAGCACAGAGTAGTAATTACTTAACAATTCGATTAAAATTTTCCATTATATTCCATTACATTAAAACTGTTTAAATGTAATTTTATAGCAAAAACATGAAGAAAAATTACATTTTCAAAACATTCTCTTTTCATTGAAAATACTTCTATGTAATATTTTTTCTATGTATATATAGTTAGGATTTTTCTTTACAGAGCCTGGATTAAGATTTTTGAAACATTCACATTATTTTTCGAGTTACTATTGAAATAACAATCAGGCTTCTTCATAAAAATTTCGCTACTTTATTAATATAAGTGCACTTCTAAATTATACCTTCTAAAAAGTCCAGTTGAGGTAGGGATTCTTGGGAGCTTCCCAAATCGAATAACAAAAACTAAACTTTCGTAACATCAAGAATTATTTTGAAGATTGTCGAATTTTAGATATCCATAATAATAATGTTTACGATAAATTTTACATCTCGCCATATTGACATCAATAGGAGTATTGTAAAGTTTTCATATGCAAGAGTATATTTTTTTAATTCTTGATTATTTTAGGGCCCCGGTGCATAGCATCCATTGACCACTCCCTGCAGAAATTAGCTTTAAGAGCTTTCAGTCTGGTTGAAATGAAAATTCTACAAATGTTTCACTCACTAAGAAAGTATACACCCCACAATAACCCCCTTTTTTCAGTCCCAAAATAGATTCCAATCGCCTCTCCCTGAAATAAACAACTATCCTATTCATGTGTTTCCTCCACCCTCCTCAACCTTATCTCAAGGTCACTTGACCGTTTCATCTTGGAAACAAATTGTCAGAACTTCCTTCTTTCATTCCAAGGAAGAGGGTCCCCTCCCCAACAATGACGTGTTCTCATGACGTAGTCTAGGGTTACTTTAATTCTCTTACCCCTCCCCCTTTCAAATAAAAAAAGCAGAATTAGTGTTTCTGAAGTGATTAAAATCATTATTCATGTAGCAAAATATTCTTTTTCATAAAATAAAGTATTCTTAATGTGTATTTAAGCAGTTTATGCTCAATTTTCTTCTAAAGTAATATTTTAAAAGTTTTGTACGTAGATTGCATACACGTGGCGCCATCTGCAGTCATTACAATAAAGCTTACCAAACATGGCGTCCGAGCATTTTGGAAGCAAAGATATATGTATTTTTCGTAATTTAAAAATTTTCTAGACCATTTCTGACATTTTTACATTTCAAGGTGGATTTATATGAGTAATTTACGTTCTCAACAAAAGTTTCATATCCAAATAATGTGATTTCATTAAGATAAAGTACCCTGACCTTTTCAGTACATTTAGAAGTCCACCTTAAAAGAAAAAAAAATAAACATAATTAGATAAAGCTATTTTTAAAAAGTCAATTTCGGATTTTTTAATACTGGAATACATTATATAAAATAAAAAGTAGATTTATGGTTGTGTTCATAACTTATATGTTTATTTAATATGATTTTTTATAATATAAGTTTATTATGAACATTTTGAGTAAATTTATCACATTGGTGAGGTGAGTTTGTATTATATTTATGATGGATAAAAAAATTTGAGGTTCAGGGGTAAAATTCCTTACCTTGAATATTTTAAAATATTGATGCATAATTTCCTTCAAAATAAACCTTCTTGTGATTACAGTTTACTTTGCTAGTTCTCTTATAATTTTTGTAAACACTACAAAAAGCTTTTTTAACCTTTTGTTAGGCCTCATATACTTGTACCTTATTTATGACACAAATTGATGTCCAAATTTTGTTTTATTGGAAATAGAAATCACATTGTTAGTGTGAGTTTAGTGAATAAGTGAGATGTAAAAGCATTTCAGTTTCAATTATGATTAAAAAAAAAAGTGTTATTTGGTCTAATATGCAAGTGCATTATCACGTAGAAAGTATCACTGTTCACTTGCCATATCAAAGGCCATTTTGTGACAAATTGAGTCTTTCAAATGCTGTAAAATGCCAAGACAACACTTCATGTCCACTTCTCTGTTCTTAGAAATTAATTCAAAATAAGCAATTGAGAATTTTTTTTAAATAATGATTTTTCCTGATTTTTTTTTAAAGCTGATGCTTTTTATGTACTTTTTATCTTGGCATTTATGCCTTAACATTTCTAAAGGATCTGCAGGTATTTAACCCAAATTGTTCTAAAATTTAATAATACAGCATTATTCTTGAAAATTTGTTTTTTTGTGCCTCAGAATTAAGATGAGTAACTTCAGAACAGGATATTTGAACAAGCAGTTCATTCTGGTGACATGGGTAAAATCATACAGAACAAGAAAGAGGGAGTGATGGTATGCTTTTGAAACTGTGTAACTTTATCTGCATGCTTTTTTGTCATGGGTGATCACTGTCCCCAAATGTTTGGGTCATATTTTATGAGTTATTGTAAATTGATTACTTTATATAAAAATATTGTGTAAAAAAAAAACCATTCCCTTTATCTCCATACATTCTTATAATACTGAGGAATGTAAGTAAAAAATGTGTCCTTTCTATGCATTTATCCATTTTATATTAATTTTAATTAGTAGCATATTAAAATTTCTATGAAAAAAAAACCAAAGGCATAATAAAATACTGCTCTTGAATGAGTAATTAAGTATATTGTTGGCTAAAATCATTTTTGATATTTTTAGGAAAGATGGTACCAAATCTTATATAGAAGGCCAACATGTTATCCAAAATGATGTTCAATCAAGTAACAAGCGTTCTTGCCAATCTTTTGAAGATTCTGATTCTAATGACCTTCCTGATTTAAAGGAGTTATTTGAAGGACACAGCACTTCAAAAGCTGCTGTTGATCAGTCCTCAAATGCTGAAAAATGTCAAAAGAGGAGTTTATCTCCAATTGCTCCAGGAAAAAAAATGAAAGAAACAAAAATTTCCAAAAGTGCTAAGAATGAGAAAGGTGCACAAAATATTGATATACCATCGCTAATTTCACCATCAATAATTTCAGAAGACCAAGCTTCTGTGATAATGCAGAATTCGACAAATGGTCAAAATGTAAACAAATTTACAGATTTTACGGATAAGAATAGTGATGTTAAAAGCTTAAAAATTAAGCGAAAAAAACAAATTAATATGCAAGACAGAAAACTGAAAAATAGAAACATTGCTTTAAGAAATAAAACTAATGAACTTAATGTTGTTGATTCTGTTGAAAATCAAAATGTTCCTATGAAAGTGCAAGAGTCTGATAAGAAGATAGATTCTATAATTCAAAAAGATAAGGATAATATGAAGTTTAGTAATGAAATAATAAAAGAGAACAAGAAAGTTAATGATATTGGTTTATTTTTAAGTCCAACTAAAGAAACAAATTCTCAGAATGATTTGGTCAGTACCAGAAATAGTCGCAAAAACACTAAGAAAGCAAGAAATTCTAAATCTAGAAATAAGTGTGAAAAAAAATGTCAATTCTATCAATACCACTGAAGAACATTTAATTTTAAACTTAAATGAAGCAGAAAACTATAAGTTGACTGTATTAAATAATACAATACCCAGCACTGTTTTGGAAAGCAATATTTCTAAAAATGAGGAATGTTACAGTTTAAATGAAGTCAATTTACTTGATTCAAATATTGCTCAAGATAACATTACTGAGAAAACTGTTGAAAAATGTGTACATTATGATGATATAGCTGATACTGCAATTTCTGTACAAACTGTTGATAGCCCAAGACAAATAAAACTGAGCTGCCATCTAGATCCCCTGGATGGTCAAAAGTCAAACAAGTTGGAAAGGATTTTCGTGTGAAGAAATTTTCTAAACTTCCTGTGGAGAAAAATTCTTCAAATAGTTATTTGACAGAAGTTACAAATATGGACATAGATTTGATTAGATGTGATGCACCTTCAAATGAAACAAACATAAATGAATGTTCTAAATTGGACGAACTTAGTATTAACTCTACATCAAAAGATGTTTGCAGTGATTCTTTACTAGGTGTCAAATACAAGAATCCTTTGGTAGAAAATGAAAATCAGATGGAAACAAAAGAGGCTGAACATTTTAAAAGTACATCTGAAAAAGTAGAAACAATTATAAAACCCATTAGGCATTCTAGATTGCTAATGGAAACTGCTAACTATTTTAATGCAGAAGCAGTCAGTGCAAAGAATAGTAAAACTGAAAGTTTCCTAGTAAATGAACAAAATAAGGGTAACACCAATAAATTTGATGAAGCATTTACTGATAAAAATGCATTTAAAAATTATTCTAGTTCCTGTGATCTTCCAAGTAAATCAGTCATTATCAAGCAACAGAATATCAACTCAAGAATGTCATCTAATGGATGTGGAAGTTCTCTCATAGATAGCAGATTAATTTCTGCACAATCTGCTGATAATATGAATACAAATTCTCTACAAGATGTTGAAACATCTGTTTTGAAAGAAAATAATGAAACATTGAATGGAGATATTAACAACAGAAGTCAAAATAAGAATTCAAATTTGGAAATGGAGTATTTTGATACAGAAAATAAAGCAGTAGAATTTTCTGTGAAACAGATGTCAAACAGTGATACACCAGTTGTCAAAGAAACATTATTTGAAGCAAAAAGCTTTAATGATTGTTTGAAGGATAAAGAGATTATTAATTTGAATAACAATTCACCTAGTGAAGAAATGTTTTTAAAACCAAATCTTGAAATGCTACCTAAAACAGATGCAAGAAAAGAAAGATTGCTTTCAAAATTCAGTAAAATTTCAAAATGCAAGATAACTGCTACTGAATCGGTTATTAATGAAGATGATAATGTTTACTATACAGAACATTCACAGCAAACATCTCAAAGACTTTTAGAATATGATGACAACATATATGGACAGCAAAACCCTTTCTTAGATTATGTAGCTCCCATGAATGTACCACTTCATTGCACAACTAAATTATCTAGTGATGTAACAAAATTTAGTAGAATTGGATCAAAAGAAAGTCTTGGTCTCATCAAATTGAAAAATTTGATCTTGCTAAATATATGTTATGTCAACAGAATATTGAAAAAACTAAAGTCTTAAAAAGAACTTGTCTGACTCTTGAAGAAATTCACGAAGCCTTTGATAATAGCAATATGTCTAGAACATCAGAGACAATCTGTTCACTACCATTTTTATCTGGGGAATATCGTCTTGAAGTCTGTGTATCTGAAGAAACACTCAATATATCAGTTTTGAAGGTTCTTGAAACTGCAAATGATGCACCAGATACCGTCCCTTCTAAAAGTGATACGTTATTGGTATCTGAAAAAAGTATCCAAACATCAAACAATAATTCACCCCTTAAATCCCCTGTAACCATTCTTCCATCTTCAAATATTGAATCAGAAGTTTCACTACCTGATCAGCTTACATTTGATCATAATTTAAAGGAAAAAAATGACCCTTTTCGATATCTTAATAATTTTTCTGACTCTGAATCTGCTGAACAATTTTCATCTGATGCAAAAGCATCATGTTTAAATGATTCTGAGATTTATCCATATTTCAAACTGTTAAGTTCTGATCAGTCTGCAAATAGAAATGAAAGATACCATTCAGTTAATTCAGATATTGTGAATGAAAATGGAATTAAGAAGGCTACTCAAAGCATTTCACATCACAATAACAATTCAAACAATGTAAATGAGAAGTTTTTAACACTATGAATGAAATGATAGTGAATGAAAGCAATCAAAATATTTCAGATATTGCAAAAATAAAGGACAGTTTTCAATGTTTACCACCAACTCAGCTTTACCTGGGAAATAAAAATAGTGTGGAATCTTGTAAGAAGTGTTCACTAAGTGGCACATCTGGAGTAAAAGAACATGTTACAGTAGAATTAGAAAGTAACTTTTTATCAAATGAAAAAGCTGTAGAAACAATTAAAGAATTGGGCGAAAAGCATATAGAATCTGAAAAAATTAAGAGTAAAGAACGATTGTCAAATAATGAAGTTAAATCTATAACTTCACGTGCATCAGATGAAGATGTTGATAGTATTTCGCTATTTAAAAAGACTGAAACTGCATATTCTGATTATTCAAAGTTAACTGATTGTGAGGGACTTTCATCAGATCCAGACATGGCTTTTGCTACAGAGTTAGTTGCTCCATTGAAAAATATAGCTGCAAAAATGAATGAGGAGAGTAATGTAAACGATTGTCAAGAAAAGCAAGTAACAAGGAACAGTTTTCCTGAAGTGCCTGTACTTTTGAGGGAGAAAAGTTCTTTGTCAGAATTTGAAGAATTAGTAGCAAATATGAGTAAAAATTCCTCTTCCTATAATTCAACTCCTAAACCTTCTAGATTATCCCTTAAATCAAAACAAAGTTTAAAAAAATTTAAAAGAATTCAGAAATATGATTCTGATGAGGATTCGGATTCTTCTCAATCTTCCAAAAACGAATCACACACAGCAACTCACTCATTAACAAAGAATGAGGTACAAGAAATTTCTTTAGAATCAGCAAATATAAAAAACAAAGGTTGGTATATTTTATTTTTAAAAATCAGGTTATTAAGCTTGGATACTTATTTCTAATTTTTTTTCTTTTAGAAACACCATATTTTAATATTTTGAAATTATTGTTTACACTTCAGAAATAACAGAACTCGTTAATGACTTAATTACTGTTAATTTTTTGTGAGTAATATGTTTATGTGGTTATTTTATTCATAATTCATTAACAAATAAGTGGATACTGCTATTTATTTCTTTAGAAATTGAAAGTATGAAGTAATATAAATTTATATAATCATGTACAAATATTATAAAAAGACATCACATTTTTAATAAATTATTTCTATTAATTAAATTATAAAGCTAAGAAAAAAATCTTTTTTTTCAATTTAAAAAAAATTAAAGAATTTTTGCAAGGTTTCCAAAATATTGTTTAATTTTCTGATGTAATATCTCAAAATCTGCTATATACATATATAGCTTGAAATATATTTTTTCTAAAAAAAATGTATTGTAATTGACACATTATATCTCATTATTTTTAAAGTTTAAAGAAAAATTGAATAAAAAATTTTCATGAAAAATATGAAATATTTTTTAAAGCATAATCAAATAAAAAGAAAGTCTTATTTTCCAAGAAAAAATTTAGTTTGAAGTTTGACATTAACTGTGACAGTAGAGTGAATATGAGGATGTTAGAAAGTGAAAAATTATTTTCAAAAGGAGGCAAAATGCATACGTAGAAATCTTATTTTTCATATGCTAATTTTTTTTAACTATCATTTTTATACCAGATGCATACCTGTTTTTGTGTTAAAAGGGTGCATTATGCACTGGAATATGCTGTAAATACTAAAGTTTAAAAGTATTTTTGTTCAGATAATTATGTACAGACTCATTTTGTAAAATGCTTATTATGTTTTACATTAACCAAATAATTTACTGTTTACTTGTATGTTTAATTATTTATCTTATTGTAGAATCTTTTGAATCTCCACAAGAACAAAGTACATTTTCAGAAGATACTAATGTGGTTAGTAGTTATAAACTTTTTCTGTGTGAAGAGTGTCTTGAGGACATGTAAAAATAAGGATATACTTTTTTTAAATGTGTAGATAATTTTACATTACTTGTAGAATTTTTCTACAGGAGTAGGATACATTGATTAATATAGATGTAATTTGTTTATCGTTTTAATAATTCCATTTCTTAATTTAAAACAATCATTACTTTAACTTTTTCTATCATAATACTTTAGAAATTGGGAAAGGTTATTTTTCTTGTTTGTTATTTTACAAAAATTCATTCATCTCCTAATCGGATAATTATTTACCTTTTGTTAAATGTACAAGAAATCTCATTACTGATAAGGAAATGTTATAATATACATTTAGAATTGAAAGAAATTCATTAATATTCTATTTGTTGAACTAAAATGTTAACTTTGTAATAGTTTGTAAAGCTTAAATTCAAAATAAATTAAAAAATAATGTATTTGAAAGTATACAGAAGTGTTTTTTAAAGTAATAATTGGTGGGGTCTCAGATAAACATAAAAAAAATTGTTTTGTTTTCTTAAAATTTTTTGGGTTTACTCTATATATAATTTTAGAAAGTGGTATAGTTTACAAAATAATTTTTAATCCTCTGAGCATTTGTCTTTGTCCTGAAAAATCATTCTGAAAGCGTTTACTTCTCTTTTGCGAATTCCTTCGAAAGTGCAACAGTTCGTTCACTAAGGGGTCTAAGAAAACTTCCCAGCTTTTTTACTATTGCTCCAGGGTTAAAGCACGGGGTTCCCTGCGAGCCATTAAACTTCCTGCCAGTGTCCATTGAGTCATCGCAACCCTCCCTAATTATCTTTCACAATGTTAAACCTTTAAAGGGGGGGAAGGATTTTGGAAAAATACGGCCTTCCCTGTTTTGAAACACTGTTCTGAAGTCAGGAAAAGACGTGTGGTGCATTTTCGAATCATCTCTAGTCGTATGGGAAAAGACGTGCAAACCGCTTAGAGGGTTAAATAAAATAAATAATTTGCTTAAATTGTTTCAAATTTAATACTTATAAGTTTATAATATTATTTATTTGACTTAATGCTTGTAGTATTACAAAATTTCTTGAGTCTCATCTTGTATATACTGAGAAAAAATACACAAAACTTTACAGCTGTGGATCATTGATTTAATTGTTTATTAAGTAAATAATGTTCTGAGATGATGTTAGAATACATTTAAATCTTACTTTACAGAACTCAAGTGAAATTGCTATGGAAATTGAAGATTTGGACAAAAAGATTTTATCAGTTGTTGAAAAACTAAAACAGTGTGGTAAGACAAGATCCATAAATTTTTTAAAAAATTCACAAATGCTAAACTTTGCAGCTTATAATATTTTACTTAAATTGTTTTTTTTTAAAATTTTATTTTATAAATGAAAGAATATTAGTTATAAAATGTTATTGAATAACTTGTTTTAAAAATTTTCTACCTCTTTATATTGATCAATATAAAGATATTTTTTAATTACTTTGTATGATATTTGTATCAGATTGTGACATTATATTAATTTGTTGAATAATAATCATGAAAAAGAATTCTACAGCTCTCCATATTTTGTATTCATGTAATGTTTCCCATGCACATGAAAAAAATATGTATTTGGATATTGTTTAATCATTAAAGTTTTTTCCAGAGTTTATCTTAAATTATCCATTTTATATTTATTTATTTTCTAAAATACTTTTGTGAAAATTTATGTAACTAATTTAACAGTTTTCCTTTAATTTTTTTACGATTATGTACAGCTCTAACTTTTGTAAATTACTTGCTCACAATGTAATAATAAAAGAAGTATTACCAAAAAATGATTTTAACTTATCAAAGAAATTTTTATAATTTTATAAGTTTAAGTATTTAACCAATACAATACTTTATTACTGTCCCTATTCTATTTGAAGAACTTAGGAAGAGAATTTTGAATATGAAATATAAATAAGCTAACATTATAGTTGACTGGAGCATCCTAATTTTAAGCTAAATAGAAATAAATGTCATTAGACTGTAAAAAAAGTTGTACTAAAATTAATTACTATTTTCATGGAATAATTTTATCTCAAAACATATATATGATTGAAGGAACTGTTAATGTGCATTTTTAGTCTCAATCAAATATTTTTTAAAAAATATATATATTTAGAAAATACTTATTGTGTGGAATTTAGACCCTTTTATAATTTTTATTATTTTCATGATATAAATCATTGTATTCATCTATTTTAATTCAAAAATTGATTTTGACAGAATAGAATTTTTTAAATGTATTTCTTATTTATACAATATAATAAAAACCATGGACAAACATGTGCAAATTAAAATACAGTATAATTAAATGTCAGTAATCTTTTATAAATATATTCTGTATAAATTTAAAGCTTTCATTCTTTATTGATTCTGGAACTTTTAATGAGATTTGTTTGTGTTTGTTAATAGGTCGAGCAGATTTGCTGAAGCAGGATAATTTAGAAAAACTTGACATTAATGCTGGAACAGAATCACCAACAAAACAAAAAGATGAAGATTTTGATATTTCAGATGATAGCGAAGATAGTACAGATATATTTTTGCAATCAGTACCCCCAACACCTCCTGATAACAGTAATTCAATTTTCAAACCTGTCCGTTTAAACCAAGGTTAAGAATTGATTATTAATCCACGAGATGTTATAATGTTATATGACTATATCTATATTATATTTCGTATCACAAAATTATTTTTTATGTTCATAAATTTTTGATGAATTATATAAATTTAAAATAAAATATTTATATTTTTTCAAGAATATTTGAAATGATTATTTTAAAGTAGATTAAAAAGGAAAACTTGTCGGTTATCTATTCATGAAAAATAAAGTATATTTATATTGTATGGAGACTCCATTTTTTTGCCATGTTTTGGATATTCTTTCTTACTGGCTAATATTCTTCTCCCGTACAAAATGGTTTTTGGCTTTGGTTCTGAAAAATAATAAAATAATAAAAAATCCAAGCTGGAATGACATATCTCAAGGTATTCTGTATAAATTTGATCCATTTTATGAATGAAATGAAATATTTTAGCTTAGACTCAAGTTTTTTAAATATTCTTTCCCAGAAGAAGAAACAATATTAGGTACATCATGTATTTTAATTACTAATAAAAATAGCAACATATTCACAAAATGAATAAATACATTACACTTGTATTCTGTAAATGGCTAATTTATATTTGAAGTGCCTGTTGCTTATATTATCTTCGTCCTATTTGTAGGATTTATAAACTTTTATTAATGTGTTTCAATGATTGGAGTATCTAACTGGTTAAGAATAGGAGCTGTATTTCCAGTGGATTGTAAATTGTCCAAATCTTATCAAAAACTGTTATGTAATAACTATCAATGTGTTATGTCATTTAGTCTCGGTCTTCATGCTGTGAAGATGTTAATCATCCTCATTTTCTAATTGCAATTTGAAATAATGTTGTTGCACCTATAGCTTGTTATGTAAAGCTATTTTGATGTTAAATCTACATAACAATCACAGCATGTTTCATGAGAAAACACTAACTCATTTATTTTTATATAGTGTAGATTTAAATTCAGCTCTTATATTTTAAATTGTTATGCCCATTTCAACATCATCAATATTTTTTGCAAATCTTCATAAATTGTATATGTATTAAAAAAAAAAATCTCTGCTTAAATGTAGTACCTTATACCAAGGTTTGCCTAGTTTGTGTTGTCAAATATTTTTTAAAATTTCCTCAGGTATTATTATTAAATTTTCCTCCTCAGTTAAGATATTATTAAGTGATTATAAAATTGTATTATATTTAGTGTACTGAATTAAAATATAACACAACATTTTTAGGTTTGGCTTAGTTATTTGTACATATAGTCATATTTAAAAGCATCAATTATTTTTACATATTTTTATTCCTTTATCAAAATTTTTTGAAACCTTTTTATTGTTATCTCACAGCAGCTTTCAGTTCATGTTTCCTAACAATTGACATTAACCAAGAGTTTTAGTAAAATAAGGATTTAAAGATATTTAAAAAGTTTATGTTCTATATTTGAAAAAAAAGTAAATTTTTAAAAATAAATTTCAAAGAGTAATAATTACTCTTTGCACACACACACAAAAAAAAAAATGACAATGTCTTGCAATGAATATTCTTCTGTTCCTTTGTAGGGCAGTGGGAGGATTTTTTTTCCTTCTATGGTTAATATAAAATTTTTACAGTATTTTCTTTATTTTTAAAATTGTTAATAGCTATCATTATCAAATGTTATGAAATATATTAAACTTTAAATTTTTGTGTTAACAAATTCATACTTGAATAATTATTTTTGCGGTTTTCTCCTAGTTGTATACACATCTTGGCAAAGAAAATACAACACCGTGAAGAATACCATAATTTTGCAAACTTCAAGGAATATGTTGCTAAATGATTTATGCACATGTTAGTTGCATTATTTTCCAGTGAGATAAAAAGGAAAAAAAAAAATGCCAGAAACCAAATGTTTCCCAAAAGAAAACATCAACAGATTTATTGTTTAGTCGAGTTTATTTTGGATGCAAAATTACAGTACTACAGAAAAAATTTGCTCACTTACTACTGAACTAGGCTCTATTGTCTTAAAAAACATTAAATATCAAGTCTAAACCTTTTGTTCTATTTGATTCTCTAAGATTAAAAATTCATCCCTTTTTTTGAACATCTCAGTAATCTTCTGCTGAATAATCTTTATGTAGTTTTGATAATATATGTCCAAATTAAGTCAGTTTTTGTAGCCAGTAGAACGCTATGTCCAAACTGTCTGTGAATTCCGTAAATAACAGAGTAGTGTTACTAATCCCATGTCTCTTATTTCTAAAGTTTGTATCCTTATAGCATGTAATAACTTCAACTATAATGTCAATTCTCTAATTTATTTAATAAAAATTCAAATATGCCTCCTGTTAATAAATTTGCATCTTGTATGCTTAAGGCTTTTTCTGCAAATCTTAGCTCTAAAACTTTTAAAAGCTCTACAACTTTGCAATATTCTTCGTTATTTTTCCACATGTGAGCATTAAGGTTATTTAGAGTTAAAACTACACATTCTTTTAAGCATAAACATTTTTCTAAAACTGTTTTTATACTATTTCAACTTATTTGACAGTCAAGAATCAGATTTACGAGGTGTGGCTATTAAATAACAAGACTAACCCTGTTAACAGAAAAAAGCATGCCCCAAATACCAGCGACTGACATCAGTTCAGCATGAAATCTTATCTTTTAGATGCAGTGCCTCTCATTTCTGTAAACAAATCAGTATTGCTGTATTCTTTGTTTGCATTAGAGTTATTTTTTTTGTTTTACTGTAAAAATGATAAGTGTAACAATAGAGAAGTGGTCTGCAAACTGTGTTCCATGGGACCCTGGGGTTCCACAAAGCATTCCCAGATGTTTTGAGTGACAATTAAAAAATCGAGAAGAAATAAATATATATGCGAAATGGATTCACATTCTCTATGAAGTTTGTTCAGTTACAAGTATTTAAAGCTCCTCCCTATTCATAAAAACTGAAAATCTTATTTATATTCAATAAGTTTATTTTACAACACTTTTTAAACTTTTATTGTAATATAAATTAGAACATAAAGAATATTAAAACATTTTATCTTTATATATATATACTTCCTACGCAATTGTGAATATTCTATTGTTTAGTATCATAATTTTATACTTGTTCTTTAGAACAATGTCTTGCAAAACTAAATAGTTTTCGAATGGAAAATGCACCTTTTTGCATTTGTGGAAAAAACACTTGTAATGAAGGAGAGGAAACATCTTATCAACAGATTTGATGTTAAAATATAAATTTAAGCAAAAACAGCTTCTAAATTTTAAGGCTGCAAATTCATGCAATATACACAGGATTTCTCAAGCAGCAATAAACATTTTAATGCCACTGAGAGCATTGTGTTTAAGTGAAAAATATTTCTCAACATATAAGTGGCTACAAAAACAAAGTATGAAAACAAATTAAACTTAGAAAATGTAATGTGATTGCATTTAATCTCAATTGACCAAGGCTTTGATAGCATTTGTGAAAAAAAAAGCAAGCCCATATCCCAGTTACTAAATAAAATGCATGAAGAGGTGACACTTGGATCACAAATTAATATTAAGTTAATTTTTTTTTAAATATTAGATTAGAATCTTTAAAAAAAAAAATGCAATGCTTTTTTAAATTACCTTTACATAAAGTGCCTGTAACAAGTTGATCTACTTTAAATATTATTTTGAGATATATTCTTTGAAGTATGTATATGAAATGGAGTTCCCCCAAAACACACTTTCTAGTTGTAGGGGTTCTATAAAAACCTTTTCTTGTTCCAGCAGTTCCACAAAAACACTTTCTACTTTTAGGGGTTCTGTGAGTTGAAAAAGTTTGAAGACCACTGCAATAGAGCAACAAACTGTTTTGAAGTTTCCCATGAAATTTAAAAAAACCATTACTGAAACATAATTTATTCAAAGAAGTGTATGACATTGAAAGTTTATTGCATGTTGTTGTGTCCTTCCCAAAGGGAAGGAATGAAAGTTGCCAGAGCCTGTGAGACAGGTTGGACTTCTTAACAATAGATGGCGACACCAACCTATCTCCACCTCCACAATTTAGGCATGGAACTGGAGGGAAGGGAAATATTCTCCAGTCCCCTGCACTTGTGGTTTCTGCTGCAACCGTCCACAAGACTTTCGAACCCACTGATTTAACGAACACGTACTCGTGGCATCGAACCCAGGCCCTCCGGTCTGGAGAGCGATGCTCTAACCAGTTTATTGCATGCTTGTGTTAAGTGGTTTAAGCGATTTCAAAATAATTGTGAAGACGTCGAAGATTATTCATGCCTTGATTATCCTTCCTCGTCTAACATGGGTAATGGTTCCCAAATAAACGGTAATCTGGTTCAATCTGACAGTTGGTTAAGTATTCATGTGATAGCTGAGACTGAAGGAATCGACAAAGATTCCATATAAAAAATTTTGCATTATAATTTTGGCATGCAAAAAGTGTGTGCCAAAATGCCTACAATTCTCATGTTTGAACAAGAAGTCTGCAAAAATTTTTGCACTAACATTTTTAATGCTTTTGAAAAGGACCTAAACATATAGAAAAGGATAAAAATGTGTGACAAGTCATAGTTTTTCTTATGATCCTGAAGCAAAACGCTAATGCATGCACTGAAAAAACCCATCTTCACTGAGAGCTAAAATACCTGGAATGAGCTAATCACAACAGGTCAAATTACTAATCAATGTTACTGCTTTTGTGTTCTTGTTGAAGAAACGACCCGAACTGTGGAGGGACAGGCCATGGGTTCTCCACTAAGACAATGCGCCAGCACATTCCGCATTGTTTGTTAAGAATATTCTTGCCAAGTACAGTATCCATTTGTTAGACCATCCGTTTTATTTGCTGGATCTTGAGCCATGCAACTTCTATCTATTTCTTAAGGTGAAATATGCATTTAAAGGAACAAGATTTGAGTCCGTTAAAACAGTAAAAGAAAGCAGTACATGCCCCATAAGAGCTGACACAAGTAGACTCCCAGCAATGTTTCAAACAATAGAAGATTCGCATGGAGCATTGTAGGGATAGAGGAGAGGTGTATATTGAAGATGATAATAATTAAATATGTTTGAAATCAAAATAGAATGTTTTATAGAGTGTCTTGTTTAATAGCCACACCTTGAAATTATTTTTAGTATTTCTGTTTTACGTAATTCTGAAAAATGCGATTCTTGATAGGACATTTTAAAATATTTGTAACTTTTTCTTCAAAAATAATTTTTAGCAATTGTCTTAGAATACAGAAATAGGCAGTATATAATCGTCCATGTCAACGAGGCCCAACTCCTTATAGAAATCTTCAGACTAGTTATTTTCAGAGTCATCTGGAAATAACGTTTGATCATATGTTTCTTGCATCATTTACATCTTTTTCAACAGGATCATTACATATGTCTGTTATTGCAAAATGTACAGCATGTGAATAGCCTAATTGATTAATTATTGGTGATATTTTGTGTAGCATTTTCATAACAGCAGCACCATCATTTGTTGATGCAACTTTATCAGCTGCTTGATTAAAATTAAAATTTTTTAGCTTTTTGAAAACACAGTTTTAACATCGTCTAAGCATCACAAGAACTTGTTATTGGAGCTTGTCCCTAAGCATTAAGATCTTCTCAAGAAAATGAAATTTAATTTAAAAAACAAAAAACGTTTATTGAGTTTTTGGAAAATAATTTGATATTTTTCTTTGCATTATCATTTTTAGCATCAAGTTGTCAACAAATTGTTTGATGTCGTCCATTTTGTTATTTATTTTACCATTGGAATATGCGTTTAAATAACTGCACATACTTTTCATGATATTCCTCATTTTGGATGACATGGGATCAGGAGTTGTATTAATTTCATTTTTGTTTTCGGAATCTGCATCGATGATATTTTTTGAGCTTTGAACGAACTCTAAAATGTCTTTTGTCTGCCAAAAAAAATTGAGTCTGTATACACGTTAGTGTATACTGCAACGAATTCTTTTTATGACAGTAGTTCAGTCCAATAATGCAGAAACTTTTTCAAACATTTCATAAAGGGAAGGGAAATCTTTTCGTGTTAAGCGATTTTTATTTCTTGTTAAGAGAACAAAAATGCATGAAAATACATAGTAGTTTGTATTTTGTGTGAATCGATATTTCGTCTTCAGCGTTTTCGTGTTGAGCATACTTCACTATATATAAAGACCTCACCGAGAAGGAGTCGACCGATTGCGTTAAAAATTGGTGGATGTGAGAAACATACATAGAAAAACAAACCATTACAATTTCCGAACAATTGGATGATTATTTCAGAGTTCAATCATTACAAAGGGTGGAAGAGTCAATAAGGAGTTGTTCCACCTCTGGTCTGGATCCAAGCTATCACCTGGCGTGTCATAGACTGATAAAATTCCTGGATGGTGTCTATGGAATTTCGTGCCAAACTGTCTCCGATTATTGAGCTGAGAATCGTCATCATTCCGGGATAGCTGTACTAGCCTTTCCATAACCTCCCAAAATGTGCACTATGGAAGAGATCAGGCTACCTCGCTGACTAAGGAAGTGTAGGACTATCTTGAAAACAACTCATAACAACAAGTGCCGTGTGAAGCCGAGCATTATCGTGTTGAAAAGTAAGTCTCAGATATTGCAAAAGGAATGGTAACATAACTGGTCATAGGATATCGTCAACGTACCGCATGTACTCTCAATGTGCCAGACTACCAAAGGGATCCGGCTATCGAAGGAGGTTGCACTCCAGACCGTAACGCCCTGTTGTGGGCCAGGGCGATAGGCGGGGCAGGGTCCTCACAGTACCCCTGGACGTTTCCAGACACGTCTTCGGTTGTCGTTAGTATACAGTTGGAAACGGGACTTGTCACTAAAGAGTATACACATCCCCAGACAGCGCAGTTCCACGTTGATCGAGACCAGCACCACTGCAATCGGACTTGATTACGGTGAATCTGTGGGCATATGGGCTGCAAAGCAGCCCTCCATCCCATATCTAGATTTCTGCGATGTGGAAGATGACGAAAGTGGGTTTTTTCCGTCTGCGAGATACGTCTTGGCGGTTGGTTGATAGGACTAGTCCGGTAGGCATGCCTATGGTGATGGAAGTTCTCTTGAATTTCTTGCTGAGAAAGTTGCATGGGAGAGAGCTGAGAGGCTGCTCTCTGGTTGGATGCTGCGGAGGGGGTGAGGAAAATGACTCCAATTGGCTGCCCTGGGGTCTCAAAAAGTTAGAATCGCGAAAGTGGGAGGAGCTTGTCCAGTTTGCATTTTAAAGTTAGGAGTGAAATAAAAAGTTAAAAGGTTAAACGAATTAAAATTAAAAATAAATATACTGAACTGAAATAAGTTAAGAATTTAGAAATTGTGCAATAAAAACTTTTATTGTATGAAACTGAGATGCTATGGAGGATTGTAGGAATCTAGGAGAATTCTCCTAGGCCTTTTAGTTTTTTCATGAGCATCATAAGAATTTAAATTAATCATATTGCTATTATTGGTATGCTGAAGAGAGTTAAAGAAATTAATTGCTATATTTTGGATATGCTGCTTGAAACTATTGATTTTAAGGGTGTCTCTAAGGTATTCATTGCGCATGTATCTGGTTGCTTTAGTTATGCGAATATAGTTATTTTGAACAGTTTCTAAAATTTTAATGTTAGTATTTGTAGCATATCCCCAAACTGGACAAGCGTAGGCTATGATGGGGCGCATAACGGCTGTATAGAGAAGCACTTTGTTTTCTATACTTAAATGAGAGTTCCGGGAAATTAGGGGGAAGAGTTTAAACATTACTCTCCGGAACTTGTCGCGAGCCTGTGTTATGTGTTGTTGCCAAGTTAAGTGAGAATCGAAAATAACGCCTAAGTATTTAGTTTCTTGAGACCATGGGATCTGCTTGTTGTACATAAAAATTGGTGGGGGGATGGAGCGCTTTTTAGTAAAGATAACAGCAGAGGATTTATCTACGTTAATGCTTATTTTCCATTTGTTGTAGAAGATTTCGAGAAGTTGAAGATGCTTATTGATTGCGAATGAGATAGTTTTTAAATTTTTGTAAGTAGTGAGGATAGCTGTGTCATCTGCGTACATGTTAATGTTAGTAAGGGAGTAATTCGGGATATCATTAATGTACAAATTGAACAGAATGGGGCCTAGGAGAGAACCTTGAGGACACCCTGCAGATATATTATGAGGGTTAGAGAGAGTTTCGTTGATTCTGATTTTAAAGGAGCGGTTAATAAGGTAAGAGTGAATAAGATGAATGAGAGGGGGAGGGAGATCATAGATTAGTAGCTTAAAAGCGAGGCCGTAAATCCAAACACGGTCGAACGCTTTCTGTATATCCAGAAAAACGACCCCCGTGCTTTTCTTTTTCTGGAATCCTTTAGAGATATTTTCGGTTAATCGGAGGAGGGGGTGTAGAGTAAAGAGTTTGTTCGTAAATCCATATTGGTTAGGGTTAAGAAGGTTATTATCATAGATGAAGGTTTTAAGTCTGTTAAGGATGATAGACTCAGTTAATTTACTTAGCGTGGAGAGGAGAGAGATGGGTCTATAACTATTTGGTAGGTTAGCTTTTTTACCGGGCTTTTGAATGGGAAAAATAATAGCTTCTTTCCAGTTATTTGGAAAATGGTTAAGTTTTAGTATTTTGTTAATTAGAATGGTTAGGATTAGAATGAGTTTAATGGGAAAGTTTTTGAGCATTTTATTAGTAATTTCGTCCTTGCCGGGAGCCTTTTTTGAGTTAACGTGCTTAATGTAAACAATAATTTCGTCCGGCAAGGCCGGCTCGAGGTGGGAAGAGGGAGGGGAGGAGAGGAAGTTATTTACGGTGGAGATGATTTCTTCATCATTATCATTAAAATCATCGTTAGTATGGTTATTCTCGATAAAATTATTTTTAATGGTATTAGCAAGTAGGTTAGCTTTTTGCAGATCAGTGACGGCCATCCCCGAAGAGCAGTTAAGTGGAGGAATTTTATGACGTTTATTCTTGAGAAATCTTTGCGCCTCCCAGAGGCTACCGTCTTGCGTATTGAATGCTTCTAACCTATTTTTCCAGGACTCATTATTATAGTTTTTAAGTTCCTTTTTAAGTTTACTTTGAGCTCTATTGTAATACGTTTTAAAAATTGGATTTAGAGTTTGATGATATTGCTTACGAAACCTATTTTTCTGCTTGATTAGATCGTTGATGTGCGTCGGGGAATCGGACTTGACAGTGTACAGGCGTGAGGTGTAAGCGGCGTGAGCGTAAATTCCGCTACTTCAGTCGTCCGGGGAGGGTCATGTTGGACACGTGTGCAGTCCACACGGTGAATAGTTTATAACGACGAATCCGGTGCTGTGACAGCAGCTCTGACAGTAACTCTGTTTTCTCGGCCGACCACTACCATTCTGACGCTAATAGCTGCCGTTTTTGACCCACTCTTGACAGCACTGTCTAATAGTCGCAAGACTTTGACGCAGAGTCGATTCATCCCCAACCAGCCTCTTTCAAACTCTGACATCTATTCGTAATGTGCATGAATCCTTCGACGAGGCATTATTACAACCGACGTAAGATAACGTGACGATTTGCGACTAATATTAACGATATTTGACATTAAAAATTTGGTAACACTCCCTGCCAACCTCATACATCTTTATTGTTTAAATTTGTTCTGGTTTTGTTTTAATTTTTAATAGACAATGTTTTACTCTATTTGATGGTCATTACTAATATACAGTCGACTCACGATAATTCGAAGTTGAAGGGATCAATGAAAAACTTTGAATTATTAAGAGTTCGAATAATTCAAGAGCAGTATAAATATTAAACAGAAGTTAAAAGTCCTGTATTTAAAGAATTCGTTTATGTATTAAAAACAACTATTAAAAGAATACATAATGTACATAATTAATTCTTTTTGATGAAAAATCTGTTATCTCTTTTTGCTTTATAGTATTCAATCTTACTTTGTCAATAGATTTTTCTAGAATAAATGAAGCTTGAAAAACGTCCGCATCAACATGATTTTAAAGGAAAAAGTTTCGTAGTTTGTTTAGTGACACTTAAGCTTCTGTCAGAGTTATCGGAGTCAACTCCAAAGGTCATGAAAGGGACTACGTTACAGGGAAGACAAGCAGAGACAAGACAACACAAAACATATAAGCTCAAACCTGTTAGCAACAGGACTCAACATAATAGTAAGTCTTTGAATTGTCGAGAGTTTGATTAGATCACTTCGAATTATCCCGTGTTGTATTCTGGCCGGCCACAGATATTACTTCGAAATATTGAGTGTACCAAAACGTATTGTTTTAGTTCGAAATATGAAGAATTTTTCTAGGGACTGAGCATGTACTTCGAATTAGCTAGAGGTTCGTATTATCGAAGGTTTGAATTAGCGAGAGTCGACTGAATTGTCGAGAGTTTGATTAGATCACTTCGAATTATCCCGTGTTGTATTCTGGCCGGCCACAGATATTACTTCGAAATATTGAGTGTACCAAAACGTATTGTTTTAGTTCGAAATATGAAGAATTTTTCTAGGGACTGAGCATGTACTTCGAATTAGCTAGAGGTTCGTATTATCGAAGGTTTGAATTAGCGAGAGTCGACTGTATTTCTATTTTGTGATTCTTAACAGATAAATAGGGAGATAATAGTGTAGATAATACATCATAATATTTTAGTATTCGGTACAAATCAGCTACTACATAGAAGTGGGGCCACTGGAACTTTTTTCTTATTAAGGGAAGGGTGACTATGACAGGTTCGATGGCGTCCTAGACCTAAGTTAATTTGACGCCCTTATATAATAATAATAATACGAATAGTAATAATGGATTCGAATTAAATTTAGGTATGAATTAAATATATATACGTATATATATTTTAGTACCTATTTGTTAGATATTTTAAATTTTATTACTTACAAGATTAATTATTTAAAAAAATAATTCTACCCTTTTAATATTGACATTTTGACGTTGTCAAAGCAAGTAACATTAAAATTCGGTCTTACAGCTGATAAAAAAAAATCGATTAAAATTTTTTGTCACCCATAAAAATGTGAAGCCTTAGACCCGGGCCTTGGGGGCCTAAGCCTAAATCCGTCACTGGAGAGTGATCTAGATCAGATTAGGAATCTCTGTTTTATAGTACAAAAGAAGAGAGACTATCGATATAATAATACTTTTTCAGACTCCTTTTTTATACTGTGAGTGTTTATTTTTTTAGAATTTATTGGATCCTTAGTATTGCTTTAAAAATCTTAATTAGCTACTTGTTATATTTTTCAATAAATAAAAATAGGTCATCAAGACGTATCAACATATAGGTTTTACATATTTTTTGTGGAATTATAGATTAACTTTCAATTGATCATTTGGCTGAAATATTTTTACGATGCATCTGTAAACAGTGGCGGATTAAGCGGGTGTCGGACCTGGCGGCCGCCAGGGCCCCAAGCTTGATGAGTGCAGAAGGCCAGCGACAAACCAACTTCGCTACATTGGAACAAGAAATGAAAAGAAAACAAAGGTACAATGAAACCCCTGCTAGAAATTTATCGGGATGCAAAAGAAATCCTAAAGTAGAAAAACTTTTGAAAATATTTTTAACAATACCGATATCGAATGCATCAGGTGAATGATCTTTTTTAGTTTTAAAACGTGATAAAAAGTAATTTAAGAAGTACTATGGGAGAAAAGACAAATTGAACAACATGGCCATATTATATACAGAATAAAATGTTTTGGGCTAAATAGATATGGTAAAAGTAATTGATGAATTTGCCAAAGAGAAATCAAACTGTAAGCTCTTAAGTAAGGTTTTTATTTTTTTTATATACAGTTAAGATTTTTCTTTAGCCGATGAATTTTATTATAGAAATACATTTTATTTTGAGAATTTAAAGTAAGCGACTCTTTTCACTATTTTAGTTTTTCGACTCTTAAGCCTATGGGCCTCAAACCTTTTACCGCCAGGGGCCTCGAACTACCTTGATCCGCCTCTGTATGTAAAGTGTTTTGAAAAGAAAGATTCAATGATTGTAGGCTTCAAAAAACAGTCAAGTTTTGAATACAACTATACTGATTCAGTTTAATGTCATATTAGCGTTTATTAGAGATATGTTCCATAATTATGAAGCATCTTCAAATCAACGAGAATGATACTTGATTTGATATACCACTCTTCATACTATTGGATTAAACCTGGTAAAAATCTCCGGGCTCAGAATTAATGTGAGCGTCAATTCTCTCTATTCTACACTCAATCTTCAGTATATTAAGTCTAGAATCCTTAATATTTTGGTAATTAACACTAGATTGCCCAAAGAAATAATTTTGAATGGTTTTTTTAATTTCAATTAGAAAAACAATTACGTATACAATGACACCATTTCTTAAAAATTTTTAGAATATATTTTTTCTTCAAGTGAAGTAAATTTATTGTTAATATTTACTAATAACTTGTTATATGATTGTAAATAATATAAAAAATATTAAAAATTAATTTTAAACTTTTTTACACATTAGTTATTTTTTCACTTTGCAGTCATTTTGACTGCTTTTGGGAAATATAGGTATATACTAAATTTCAGTCTTTCTAGTGTTAAACCATGACTTTGATACTTATTTTCTTGTGTGGTTGTTAAAGTAAAGAAAAATAAAATGTTAAAAATTTTGATCGGGCGTATCTAAATCTCTATTACCTTATTAAGCATTCTATAAAGATGTAGTATATTATTATTAAAGTGCTCATTAAATTATAATTATTTAACTGTAAAATCATGCTGAGAAAATCTGGAATCGATAATTTTGTATTGACTTCATCCATTAATTAATTTCTAAATGCTTGTTTATTGCATTTTATCTGTCAAGTTCTTAAAATTTTTAAAGTAATTTTTGTTTACTAAAATTATTTAGCAAACAAATGCTTCGTCATCATTTAATTGGATTGCTCGTCGTCTAATGGCAGAGATGCTACAGACGGGCGTAGGATTAAAAAAAAAAATGTTTTATCATGTATAATCACTTTAGCAATAAATTCTTAGTAATATAAGCTACATTTAATACATGTAATGTCATGTGTATAGAAATGTATATATACGTGGGCTGTTTTTTAAGTGTGGTCCGTTTGTTTTTTAAAAAATAGCATCAATATTTTGTTTCTAAAATCTTTATTTTAGGATTGTACATACTTTTGCCTATTTTTCTACATAGTTGCCGAGTTTATTAATACACTTGTCATTCCTTAGAACTAAGTTTTGAAAATCCTCTTTAAAGAAGTCTGCCGCCTAGTCGGACAACCAAGAGTTCACGGTCGCTGTCACTTCTTAACGGCGTGCCATGCTGTCAAAAGGTGTTTTGCTCCTCCACGAAAACGCAAGGCCTCTTACTTCTCGAAAGAAGTAATCGAATCTTTTGGCTGGGAGGTTTTGAACCATACAGCCCTGACCCTGCTCCTCTAACGATTTTCACCTTTTCCGGTACCTCAAACGCAGTCTTGATGAGAAGCGCTTCAGTGACAACGAAGTGAAAGCGTCAGTGAACTCTTGGTTGCCCGACCAGGCGGCAGACTTCTTTGAAGAGGATTTTCAAAACTTAGTTCTAAGGTATGACAAGTGAATTAATAAACTCGGCAACTATGGAGAAAAATAGGCAAAAATATGTACAATCCTAAAATAAAGGTTTTTAGAAACAAAATATTGATGTTATTTTTTAAAAAACAAATGGACCACACTTAAAAAACAGCCCTCGTATATTGCATTAAATTCAAGTTTAATTTAATTCTTTAAAATCTTAATTTTAGTTTTAATATATATATATATATATATATATATATATATATATATATTGTAGCAAATCATTTTATTTTAATATTCTTAACTCTTTCTTTCATCATCTTGTAAAATACCTGAAGATAATAATTAAAAAAACCGATTTACGTCATTATTTTGTATGCCATTTATTTCTCTATGTATAGTAAACAAATATTAAAAAATGAGTAAGATTGATGTGTTTTTGATATTATTTTGCTATCAAAAACTGACTTTCTAGAGTTATTATATATAAGTATCAAAATACAGATTATATATATTTTCGCAGTGAAAGTTAAGCCCTCACTTAAAAAAAAAGTATTTTCCTTTCAAATTTTTTTCTTTCCATTTTTATAAAAGTTCAAACACCTTTCGGTAACAGCTGGTTAAAACGACAGCCGTCTCGACCGTAACTACTTTGATGGCGTCGTTTGGCACAGAGACATGAATTTTAAAACGTCATTTGATGTCGTTCAACACTAACGAGTTTTCACTCAAATTACCAGTGTGTCAAAACTTCTCTGTTTTCGCTTTTTTTTTAATTATGTACTTTTTGCGTGGCAACTTCACTAAAGACATTAACTGAACACTTGCTTTGTAATCGGTACAAGTTTTATATTCTGTTAAAACACGAAGGATAAGTGTTTTTCTTTTGCTTGATTTTTTTTAAGCACTCTCACATATGGCTTTACTAAAGAATACAAATAAATTTTTGTCTCCTGAATGTTATTTTTATTGTATAATCTAAAATGCAAGAAGTCGTTAAGACGTTGAACTTGATTTAGTACCAGAGATAACTCACAAAATATGCATTATATGCATTCTCCATGAAATATGAGCTGATTTTCGTAAACGAGCAGCAATATATCTAAGCAGGAATCAGTTAAGATGCTAATAATACGTGTGGTTTACATTGTGTCATAAAAATTATACTTTTCCTTTCAGTAATGAGAATTAAATGATGTCAATCAATAGAAGGAAAAAACGTTTGTTTGGTTGGAAAAGTTAACAAACGAAAATATTTCTTTTTTCATATTACAAATTAAAATTGCTTTTGAAAAAGATGGTCAAACACAGTTTGTAAAAATGATCATCTGATGATAAGAAAATAAGGTGCTAAGCCATTGAACAATTAAAAAGAATTTAGAATTAGAGGATGTTGGCTGTCCCCCCCCCCACGCAGAGGATAACTACAGTTCTTATTCAACGAAAGATCAGATTCTCTATACGTATTAAAGTGGATCGCGCGGTTATAAGGAGGAAAAATTATTATTAATCAGAACGTACGTATGCAGAAAAGACGTTCTATAAGATAGATATTAGAAGAAAAATTCGCAAAAAATTATTTCAAAATTTAATATTACCACAAAGCGGTTGAATTTTCGATAAAAAATGGGAAAAAATACAAAATTTTAGATGATTTTAGACTACAATAAAATTAGTTTTCTGCAATATAAGTAACCTAAAATGACAATTATTGCTTAACGAGTACCGAGTATCATAATGTACATTGCAACATTTCATAACCTCAGCTATCTTTATTCGTTCCGTCGAATCTGTCCGATCCAATCTCTTCTCCGTCTCCGCTTTATCGTGTACTGCAAATTAGCCAGTAGCTTTTTAAAAATGTTATACTAAAAGAAATTGTTTAATGTACCTGATATTTTTTCTTGTAACTGTACTTAATAGGCATCCTCTCGTAGCATTACGTTTTAAAATGAGGTTTCACTTTGACAAAAAATTACTTTTTTTTAACATTAACAAATTCCTTAACTTTATTTCCCTTATAGCAGTGCTTAACATAAAAATTAATTAATTTTATTTTCCCCATCTATATATATAAAGGAGAAAGGCGACTCGCACTCATTCACTCACTCATCACGATATCTCCAGAACTATTAAACCTACAGACTTGAAATTTGGTAGGCATGTTCCTTTCATAGAGTAGAAATAAACTAAGAACGGATTTTGCGAAAATGGAACTCCAAGAGGCATTACAGATAATAATTTCCGTTTTTAAACTCTTAGATGTAAAGTCTTGAAATTTGGTGCGCAGATTCTTTTTAAGGAGTAGAGATCCACTAAAAATGGTTTTTACAAAAATAGATCCCCAAGTGGCGTTATTGGTAATTAGTTCCATTTTTAAACCATTAGACCAGAGCTTCTCAAACTGTGGGGCGCTCCCCCTAGGGGGCGTGATAACCCTAGGAGGGGGGGGCGAGCATATTAAAAAGTCGAAAACAAAATATTATTTAAAAAAATTATTAATTTATTGCAAGTAAACAAGCAAAATACATTCTGACACAATTAAAAATAAAAAAAAACATTTACACGGATATAATACATTTATAAATGTATCAGTACTGCATAATGTATTTTCCAATTAATTTAACAATACTAAGTTAAATAATTACCAGTGATTCACGGGCTTTTCATATTAAAATTATATACAAACATTAACACTTATCTTGATAATTTTTGTGCAGATTATAATTAATCCCTTAACTGCCGATTAAAAGTTACGTGATTCATTCCCCAATGCCATTATTTCTCACGTATACAAACGTATGTGATGTATTGGGGGGGGGGGAGGAATACATACGCCAATTCTCTAAAATAAGTAAATCCTTCGCAAACACTGTCAAGTTCATTTTGTCAAAGCCTTCGGAATTATTTTATGGATAGCAGTGAACAGAAAATATCGTATTTCGAAGAGACGTATATATACGTCCGGGGCAATTTATGCACTGGCTGAGGGAGACGTTTATATACACTGCAGACATTTAAGAGGTTAAAGTCGTATTGCAGCTTTAACGTCAAAGTATCGTATTACGAATTCAATACATTGTTGTTGTATGGAGGGGGGTGCGATGAAAATTATGATTGAATATTGGGTTTCAAGTATCAAAAATTTAAGAAGCACTGCATTAGACGCACCGGTCTTAAAATTTAGTTAGCAGATTCCTTTCATGGAGTAGACATCCGCTACAAAATGGTTTTTTGTGAAATTCGACCCCAACTGGCGTTGCGGGTGATTAAGGGGCGTTACAGATGATTATTTCCGTTTTTAAACTCTTAGACGTACAGTCTTGAAATTTGGTACGCAGAATCCTTTTATGGGGGGGGGGGAGTAGAGATCCGCTATAAACTGGTTTTTTTATGACTACAGATCCCCAAGTGGCGTTGAGGTTAAAAGGTAATTAGTTCCTTTTTTTTAAACCATTAAGGCATCCGACTGGTTGCGACAACTTTTTCTTAAAAAAAAAATGGAGGAATGGGGATTTTTTTGTTATTTTTAGGTTTGTTTAGTACATTTTAAGAAAAATATGCTAAAATTAAGAAGAGAAAAAGAAATTATTATTAATAAAATGGGAAAAAATAGGTAAATATTGGCAAAAAATAGCATAAACGCGGCCCATTCTTTACCAAAGGTTTGTGATGAAATTTTCAATTTTTTCATTCTAATGTGTTGCTATGTTATTTATTTTTGAAATGACCTTTAGGATAAGAGATATTTTCTTTTTTACAAACACTAGAGCACTTTATCTCAGTTATTATAAGAAATTGCTTAAAAAGCAGTGATTATATTCACTTAAGGGATTGTAAATTTTGTAATAAAACAGTGATTGATAAATCTGAAGAACAGGAAAAATTTCAGTTAATTATTTTCAAAACCTTTTTAGCAATCGTTGGCCCCGTTTGAGTATTTAAAAAAAAACACACATTTCGAGTAAAACGCGTTTTAAAGTATGACATCTTGCTTAAAGTAATGGCATCTGCTTTTACTAAAACACTTGTAGTTTTGTTTTTAACACTTGTAGTGAACGGAAAATGATAAACTTGGTATTTTTTATAAAGCTAACAAGATGGCGTATAAAATAAAATCATAAAAAAAATTGTCAATTTTTGGCAAAATACACAATTTTAGGGTAGTCGGATACTTTAAACCACAGGAGTGGCCAACCATTTTGGGAAGAGTGCTACTATCTGATGAAAAATAATCATGCGTGCCACTTCCAATTTTTCGAACAAACACAACAGTATAAGCAAGTGGGGCAAAAATGTTACTTATAGGCTTAATTTTGGATTTTTACGAAAAGAGCACATTTTTAATGAAAGTCTAAGTAGTGGAAATTTAAAAGTAGCATAATAAATAATGCAAAGTACAAACTTAGGTTTTACTGTTATTTAGCTCAGTTAATTTTGAGAGAGATTTTTATTTTATTTTTTATGTTCAAATATAATAGAAAACATTTTTTCACAAACATATGTTGATCCAAGCCTACATAATTTGACAGCCAAATCGTATAAATTTGGAAAATTGCTTTTCAGTACAAATTTCCTAAATTCGATATAATTCTGATCACTTGCAGTTTTGAAATAAGTTCCTTTTATTTGCTTTTAGTGTAGTATTTTGCTGTGGGTCAATAATTTAGATTTGGATTTCATGTAGGTCACAATTAACGGTCTTGCAGATAAATTGAAAAAAAGATGTAAAAAGGTCATCATTTTTTAATCATCTTGAAAAAGTCATCCAACCTATCACTGAATGAATTCTGTAAAAATGGATCGTAATTTTTTAAATCTATCACTGTTCGGAACACTTCTAACTTTGGTAGATAGTTCCTGCATTAATGTAAAATGCGATTTTTCTCCAAAATTGAGACAAAAAAAAAAAAAAAAAAAAAAAAAAAAAAAAAAAAAAAAAAAAAGGAAAGTTCAAAAGTAAAGTTTGTTCAGAAAAGAAGATACATGATCAACTAGGGTAGGAAAAATAAAAATTTTTCCCAGTGATCTTATATTTGAATTATTAAAGCGTCCCACAGCCTATCTTCATTCTTGAGAAATAAGCCCTTACTGGGCAGTTCATTGTTTCTTCCTGATATCTTAAGACACGCTTCTACAATGTCGAGAGTGAAAAAGACTTTGGAAAGCCAGGTCTACAACACACACTGAAGGAGCATCCTCTTCATAATAAATTTCTATTTTAATTAAATTAAGTGCATTTGAAATAAATTTTGAAAGTTTTTTTTTGTCTGAGACAACCACATTTCATTAAAATTGTAAAATAAATTGTTATTTATTATTATCCTTTCAATTTTTTAAAATTTTTTTCATTAAGTTTTCGTGTGCCACATTGTGGCACGCGTGACGCGGGTTGGCCACCCCTGCCTTAAGCGTACCGGTCTTGAGATTTAGTACGGACATTCCTTTCATGGAGTATGCATCCGCTATAAAATGGTTTTTGGGAAGTTCGACCGCTAAGGGGCGTTGCGGGGGTTTAAGGGGTGTTACAGATGATTATTTCTGTTTTTAAACTCTTAGACGTACAGTCTTGAAATTTGGTAAGCACATTCCTTTCATGGAGTAGACATCCGCTACAAAATGTGTCTTGGGAAAATCGACCTTTAAGTGGCGTTGTGGGGGCTAAAGGAGCTTAGAGATAAACATTTCCGTTTTTAAGGTATCTGTACACCTTCGAAGAAAATTTTTTGAGAAACTGTAATATTTGCTATTAAAATATTTTTTACTGATGAAATATAACTCCAAACTAAGAAAAATACATTTAATATTTTACTTATAGCACAACAAATTTTTAGGGAGAAAAACATAGTGAAAATATTAATTAAATTGATTATTAGAATAACGCACATAACTCAAACGTAAACAAAAATATTACTTTTCTGTAAATTTCATGTTGATCATCATAATAATTTTTAGGGCTGGTACTATTTCTCTTATGATAATCAAAATATTACAATTTTTATCAAGGTTCGAGTAAAAGAGCATTGAAAAATCACTAAGAAATTACTACGAGACATGATATACACCTTAGTTACTAAAACCATATCAACTTTTTATAATCATGGAAATGGTAGGGGTTCTTTAAATCTATAAAATAAATGTACTTGTAAAATTTAAAGTAGTTTGGTTCACAACTTTTTCTGATATTTACGTTGTCAGATGCCAATACGTTAAAAAAATGCATTTTGAGATAAATCAGAAATAAACTTTAAACTGCAATTTTTAATATCAAAGCCAATTAGATATACTTAAAATGCCCCTGATTTATAAATAACAACCTCTTTCCTCTCTAAAACATTGATCCCCCCCTCTTGTAGCTCTTAAAACTTTTCTGTTACTTTACATTAGGTGTTGAATAACATTCTCTGCATCGTTAATTCTATTAACGTCAAGATGTTTGTATGATTTTAAAGTAAAATAACCAGAAGTTATATTAAGTTTTCTAAAAATGTCAACACAACCCTTGTACCCCTCATTTAAATTGTATAACGGCATCCAATGCACCAAATTTTAAAATTTTGAGGCACACGAAAACTTTTTTTGGTACTTTCTGCCATATAATGCTATTAAAACACTCATTTGAGTTATGCGTTTTGCCATGCAGGCATTTAGTAAGTAGTTCTTAGATGCATAATTCTAAATATGTAGGCTAATATTTCATTGGATATACCTTTATATTTTTCTTTTGGCTTTTGGCCACAAGATAGTGCTCGCTGGTAGTAGCACCAACTATCTTTTCCGATGAAACGCTGTGCATGCATGGGTTTCTCGACATTTAATAAGCAATGAAACAGGGCCGCAATAACATTTTGTTGAAGACCGGAGAGGTTTCCAACATTGCTACGATCAACAATCCCATAATAGTTTTGCAATCAAGCGGTAAAAGAGTCGGTGAGTTTGCCTTTACCAGGCAGATTTTTATTTTTTGACTTTTGTTTGCACAATCTCGTACCTATACTCTATTATGAACATGACCGATTCATTCATATTTTGTGACGCTATTTTTCCCATAAGTATATTTGACACTGAAAAAGCCCTTAGAGAATCCCCGTCACCATAACAGTGTGCATGTTTACGGCCTCGTTTCACAATAGAATGGTGAATGATTACAGTAGTACCAACAGTTTCCATTCATAATGCAAAACCTTAAAAAATGGCTTTGGTATATGTGATCTGCTGCAAAAGTTTCCGACTCAATGCTTTTAAGAATTTTAGAAATCTTTATGTGGGTCGGACAATATGACGATATAATTTCGATGTCCCCTACTTTACCAGTGTCAACTGATGAAGCTGCGACACACACATTCATGGAAATGTAACCCCTACGCTGCCACGTTCTATCCAACTGAAACACCACATTCAACTATTTTATTTTTAGAAGGATGTAGAACTAACAGTTCAGAAGCTACATTTGCATTGATAGTTCACTAACTTCTGAAATCCCAGACATGAGTTTGCTCTCATGATTAGTGTACACAGTTTTACTGAGCATGGGTAAATTTAACGTACCATATAATTTAAACCCACCAGAAAAACCTTTACCGATTTGTCTCATACCATAAAAAATCTTGTATTCACTTCAGGACAGCTTAAAGTTTTCTTTGAACTAGAAACCCCTGGGTTAAATATACAATGTTAGACCTAATAACAAAATTTGAGTACAAACCATATCTAAAATCCTCAGAAAGCAGTAAAACTTCTTGGTAATATCTTGGGCGATAAAGTTGTAAAAATTTTTTTTTAAAGGACTTCTATGTCTATAATTATGTTACTGATATGTGGTTTACTTTCATTTTCTGCTATTTCTTCATCAAAAAAAGCATGCATTTTAATTTTCGAGGAACATTGCATTGGTAGATGTTGAGCTGCAATTTTTGAAATTTTTATTGCTATATCCATTCACACGAAATTGACACTTTCCATTTGCACTTATTCTACGTTTAGTTTTACCATTTTAAATGAAAAAAATTAATGTTTTCAGCAGTAAAAAAGGATTAAACAGAAACTTATAAAGAGCTGCGCAATGGCAAGCAAATGTAAAAAAAAAAAATAACACACTCTCTTTTCCTGCCAGATTCTGGATAAAAATATTAGTAAAAACCTGTTGTAAATTATATTTTTGGAGATTCTGAAAACTCAAATTCATATATTAAAGTATATAAATTTCCTACTATTGCATATTTAAACCAAACTTCTTCTACTTCCGGTTTCAAAAAGTAACTACCGAGTAAAATTCAAATCCCCATAACTTAGGTTCTAAATAAGATAGAAACAAAATTTAAGCACCATTTTAAAGAAAAAAGCTCAAATTTTAAAATAACATCAAAATTCAAAAATCGAAAATTTTGACGAAAATGACATTTTGAAGGTGTACGGATACCCTAAACTATGAAACCTACCTGCTTGAAAATTGGTAGACACGTTCCTTTCATAGAATAGAGTTCATCTAACAAAGAGTTTTGCAAAAATTGATCACCCAAAGTTGTTGTGAGGGTTCAAAGGGAGTTATAGAAAAAAATTCTTGTTTTTGAATTGTTAGACCCACATACTTCAAATTTGTTAAGCATGTTTCTTTTGTTGAAAAAAGATCCGAAAAGAATGGATTTTACGAAAAGTTACACCTGGGGGAGGGGGGGGGGTTGCTAGGGCGTATTGACAAAAAAAAATTTCCATTCTTGAACTACCAGGACTACAAAAACGAAATTTGGTATGCATGTTTCTTTTGTTGAATTGAAATCCGCTAAGAACGGTTCTTTTGGAAATCGACTCTCAACGGGGTTATGGGACTCATTGGTAAAAAAAACTTCCTTTTTTTGCTCTATTAGATTTGGACTTGAAATTTGTCACGCATATCTATTTTATGGAGTAGAGATCCATTGAAAATTGGTTGTACGGAAATCCACTTGGTTGTTGGATTACGAGAGTGCAAACAATCATCCTACTTCAATTTTAGAGATTGTTAGTAATTTTTGATTAGTAACGTGACCAATCATCCCCCTTTAGGGAGGACATTCCTTTTTTTATAGATTCTGTCCTTCCTCGTAGTGTTCTTCCTCCCTTGTCCTCCTTTTCAGTATTCTAAAACTAATCTGTTAATCTCTGCATTCAGAGATGCCAAGCCGAACTGTTACGCGTCATGTGCAGATACAGCAGGAATTATCGGAGACATTAATGTATTTAGTACTTAATCAGACATCTATTTTCCGAGAAACAATTCAAAAAATGGAAAAAATTGATGGTGCACATGGTTCAGCTACATAAGTTATTCTTATTTCGAACGATTTTATCCTTAAATAAATACCAAGATTTGAAGAAAACTTTAATCCATGAAGAAAAAAAAAGCAAATTGTCAAACTTAGAAGAATCAAATCCTGGCATAGCGGAAAAATTTACCAATGTGCATAATTTATACCAAACATATTTCCAATATGTCGAAGGATGGTCTGAAACAAACAGCACAAAAAATAACAGTTTTCAATAGTGCTTTTGACTTCTTCGCAAGTAAATTGGGCAGATATATAAAAATTGTGTTTAGTTTTTGTCGAATTAATATCGAATCGCCTGATATTAAAATCGATGGCAATTGTCTGTTTCAAAAAATTAGAAGACAATGTATATGCTTAAATTCTGATAAATTAGGACAATGGGAAAATCAGCATGTTGATATTGATAAACGATGGGTGGAAATATTTAACATTTAAAAGTGAACACATTCCATGGGAAAATTTAGTTATTCTTCTTCAATTTATGTTGTGCTGCCCTAGAACTAATGTAGCAGTTGAAAGAGTTTTCTTTCAATTGGTAATGAGTTTTGGACAAGTGAGAAATCAAGATTGTGTGCGTGTGTGTGAATGTTGATACTTTAGTCCTGTAGCACTTACCGTAAATTTCAATATGAAGGATATTTCTAGCTACCCAATATTCCGATACATTGATAAATGATATAGTGACAAAAAAAATAATTCAATGGAATGTAAGCGCGTAATTATATATAACACATCACTCAATAAGTCCCGGGCCTAACATATAGATGGCGCTACCTTCTAACTTCTCTAAGCCTAACCTAGTAGATACTAACTTTCAAACGGCACGAGTCAAAATTTGGAGAGAATATCTTGTTTAGTTATAAAGGTGCAATGGGTTTTTGGAAACCATAGATGAAAAAGAATTTCGAGTGCTAATCAGGCATTGCTTTCTGATGAGGAAAAACTCTGTTCAAGCAAAACAATAGCTTGATAAATGTTATCTGGATTCTGCTCCATCGCAAACAACTGTTAAAAGATGGTATGCTGTCTTAAAACGTGGTCGTACAGACACAAACTACGTTGAACGTTCAGGTCGCCCAAATTCTGCAGTTGTTCCAGAAATCATCAAAAAAGTAAATGAAATCGTTTTAGCCGATCATAAATTGAAGTTGCGTGAGATAGCAGAGGAATTAAAGGTATCAGAAGGCAGTGTATTTGCTATTTTTCATGATCATTTGTCAATGAGAAAGCTTTGTTCAAAATGGGTGCCGCGTTTGCTCAATGTTGATCAAAAACAGCGCATCGACGAGGCAGAGCGTTGTTTGGAGCTGTTTAAGAAAAATAAACAGGATTTTTTTACGTAGATATGTGACAATGGATGAAACATGGATCCATTAGTATACGCCTGAATGAAAAAGATCGTCAGCTAAGTGGACAGAAGCCAGTGAAAGGCGTCCAAAGCGACCAAAAACTCAAACGTCAGCTAGCAAGGTTATGGCATCCATATTTTGGGATGCGCATTTAATTTTGTTTATTGACTACCTTGAGAAAGGTAAAACAATTAATAGTGGATATTACATGGAGTTATTGGATCAACTGAATGAAAAAAATAAAGAAAAAATGTCCTCAAAGGCAAAAGACAAAGTACTGTTTCACCAAGACAATGCTCCGTGCCCCAAGTCCATGAAAACGATGGTCACATTGAACGAATTGCGCTTCAAATTGCGAACAAATCCACCGTACAGTCCAGATCTGGTCTCCAGTGACTACTGGCTGTTTGCAGATCTTAAAAGAATGCTGCAGAAAAAGAGGTTTGGTACAAATGAAGAAGTGATTACCGAAGTAGAAGCCTATTTTGAGAGCAAAGACAAATCGTTCTACGAAAAAGGTATTAACAAATTAGAAGAGCACTGGGATGCATGTATCACTCTTGAAGGGGAGTATCTTGATAAATAAAGTTCAGTTTTGCAGAAAAGTTGTTGTTTTATTAGTTAGGCTCGGGACTTAGTAAGTGATGTGTTATAATGTATTTTTGCCTTGAATTAATAAAATGTTTCTTGCATGCGCGTTGCTGTTTTTTCTTAATTTTTTCGTTCTCCTTTTCATTATGAAAAAATTGATCACCTTATGATTTGAAGTTCTGTTCTTTTTATATCAAGAGGCAAGAATTACAGGTCTAAGTACATTTTTCAATGCAATCGAACTCTTAATGCTGGAACTTAGATATCAATAATTTATATATATAAATATATATAAGCAGTATATATATTTATACCATCATGAATTGCCCAGCGAAGCAGGTGGGTAACGGCTAGTCCTCTATATACCAGCAAACAACATCTCTCCCGCACAGGTAGGTTTTAAAATTCTGAAATTTTTTTTTGTTTGATCCACCCTAATAGGTGGTATGCATTTATAATTCCCTTTATGAAAAAACTCTTATAGGGGTAATGTTCCTCCTCTTCCCAGATTTGCGATTTGATATAATAACTGTAGCAAATGAATAACACTAAAGTGTTCTTCACACTAAACAAGTAATATGAATTTTTTTTAAAGTCAATCCTACTTTGAATGGATGAATAGAAAGTATTTTATTAACGATTGAAAATTTGAACAATATATATATATATATAAATTAATAAATCAATAAATATATATATAATGAGAGTGTGAGCTAATAGCAGGAATTGAAAAAAGAGCATGATTTGTCTGCATTGTTGAAACAATGAACATCCGCTTTGGCTAGTTTGGCTGAAAAGCCGGGTTTCTACGCCAACCGGTAATTACTTAAATTAAATTGATTAATTAATATTTGAAAAACTGTATTAACATCGAGTGTCATCCACTACAAGTTTAAAAAAATTATTTGAACTTGCTTGGATGAATAGAAAGTATTTTATTAACGATTGAAAATTTGAACAAGATAAAAATATAAATATATAGAGAGAGTGAGCTAATAGTAAGAATTGAAAAATATCGGGAAGGATGGTTTAAATTTGAAAAGAGTAATAATATACTGATGCGCAAATAAGCTGCGAGGAAAAAAGCTAGAATATACTTTGTAAAATAATTAAAAATAACAAGTTCTTCTGATTTCGTAACAGCTTTCTAGAAGAGCAGGAAAGGAATACATCTAATTCTGATCGATAATCCAATTACGGAGGGGCTTAAGTCTCCAGCTTAATGTGGTACATCTAGTGTGACAAAATGAAGTAGATTTGTCAAGATTTCTGCTGAGAGAACGAAATTATCTCCAAGTAGGATCTGGAGTTAATTTGAAATAACACCAGGTATCTAGTACCGAAATTCATGACCTACGGATTGGATATTAGATCTGTTTCACTTTCCCACTTCGTATATTTGCAAAGGATAGGATTGATTCCATTGTAAAATGAACGAGTAAATATGAGAAACAAAAGCCTATTATAATGAAAACAGACACTATATCATTGTAAAACAAGTAATAGAAATTTTTTTTAAAGTCCATTCCTATTTTGAATAGAAAGTATTTTATTAACGATTGTGAAATTTGAACAAGATATACATATATGAATCTATATAAATAAAGGAGAGAAAAGCGACTCACTGACTGACTGACTGACTAATCATGATATCTCCGGAACTCTTCAACCTACAGACATGAAATTTGGTAGACATGTTCCTTTCATGGAGTAGAGATCCTCTAAGAACGGATTTTGCGAAATTCGAACCGTAAGGGGCGTTACGGTTGGTTAAGGGGCGTTATAAATAATTGTTTCCATTTTTAAAATACTCGACGTACAATCTTGAAATTGTGTAAGCAGATTCCTTTCACAAAGTAGAGATCCGCTACAAAATGAGTTTCGTGAAAATCGACCCCAAGTGGCATTGCGGGGGCTTAGGGGGCGTTATAGATAATTATTTCCATTTTTAAACTATTAGACGCACAGACTTTAAATTTGATAAATAGATTTCTTTCATAGAGCTACAAGATGGGCTTTGGGAAAATAGCCCACTAAGTGGCATTGCGGGGGATTAAGGGGCGTAATAGACAAAGAATTTCGTTTTTAAATTACTTGACCTACCTGCTTGAAAATTGGTAGGTCTGTTTCTTTCATGGAGCAAATATTCCCTACAAAATGGGTTTTGGGAAAATTGATCCCCAAGGGGTGTTGCGGGGACTTAGGGGGTGTTATAGATAATTATTTCCGTTTTGAAACTATTAGACGCTCAGACTTTAAATTTGATAAATAAATTTCTTTAATAGAGTAGAGATCAGCTACAAGATGGGTTTTATCAAAATAGCCCCCCCCCCAAGTGATGTTGCGGGGGATTAAGGGGCGTAATAGAAAAATATTTCCGTTTTTAAATTACTTGACCTACTTGATTGAAAATTGATAAGCATGTTTGTTTCATGGAGTAAATATCCGTTACAAAATGGGTTTTGGGAAAATTGACCCCAAGGGGTGTTGCAGGTGGGAGGGGTTAACGGGAGTTATAAATACTTATTTCGATTTTTAAACTATTAGACGCACAGTCTTGAAATTTGGTACGCAGATTCCTCTCATAAGGTCGAGATATGCTACAAAATGGGTTTCGGGAAAATCGACCCCCAAGTGGAGTTGCGGGGCTTATAAGGGGCGTTCTAGATAATTATTTCCATTTTTAAACTACTGGACGTACAGTCTTGAAATATGATAATCAAAATCCTTTCATCGATTAAAGATCCCACATATATTGTGTTTTGTAAAAATCGACCCCTAGGTGGCGTTGCGGGGGCTCAAGGGGCATTATAGATAATTTTTTTCCATTTTTAATTTATTAGACTCACAGTCTTCAAATTTGGGAAACAAATTCCTTTTATACAGTACAGCTCCCAAAGTAGGTTTTGTGACAACAGACCCCAAGGGGCATTGGGGGTGCTCAAGGGGCGTTATAGATAATTATTCCCATTTTTAAACTTTTAGACGTACAGTCCGGAAATTTGGTAAGCAGATTCCTTTCGTAGAGTAGAGAACCGCCACTAAATGGGTTTCGCGAAAATCAACCCTCAAGTTTCATTTAGGGGGATTAAAGGGCGTAATAGATAAATAATTCCGTTTTCAAACTATTAGATCCACCTACTTGAAAATTGGTAAGCATGTTCCTTTCATGGAATAGAGTTCTTCCAACAAATCGTAAAACGAAAATTGACCCCCAAGGAGGGTTGCTAGGGGTCAAGGAGAGTTATTGAAAAAAAATTCATGTTTTTGAATTGTTAGACCCACATACTTGAAATTGGTTAAGCATGTTTTTTTTGTTAAATTGGGATCCACTAAGAATGTATTTGAGGGAAATCAACTCTTGGGGGAGCAAGGGGTTACTGGGGCGTATTGACGAAAAAAACCCCTTTTTTTTCGAACTGCAAGGACTATAATAATGGAATTTGGTTCGCATTTTTCTTTTGTCGAATTGAAATCCGCTAAGAATGGGTATTTTGGAGAACGACTCTCAACGAGATTATGGGAGGTATTGATAGAAAAAATTTCGTTTTTGCTCTATTCGATTTAGACTTGAAATTTGGCTTGCATGTTTATTTTACGGAGTAGAGATCCCCCGAAAATTGATTTTTCGGAAATCCACTTAATTAAAGGGTTACAAAAGTGCAAACATCATTCTATACTTCAATTTTAGAGATTATTAGAAAATACAAATTATAAGTTTTTTCCTTTTTTTTTATCAAGAGGTGAGAGTTACAGGTATAAGTATATTGTGCAATGCAATCGAATTCTTAATGCTAGGGCTTAGATATCAATAATTTATATATATATATATTATTTCCAATGGCGGATTACAAGACAACTACAAACAAAATGAGAAGCAGAGAATATTGACAAAAAACAAACAAAGGACAACACAAAAAATAATGGAAGAAAAAATAAGAAAAGAAACTCAAATTCACAGTATAGTCTATAAATCACACATTTTGTGTCTGGCCTCCCAATATCGGCTCCACATGGATCCAGAACTGAGTGTACGGCAGCGTGCCAAATGAATGGCGTCCATTTCTTCATTGGAGTCGCACAGTTTAAAGAGTGGACTCGGGGCAATGCCTATCATGGCGATACGAAAATCGGCCACAGCTCTATCTCGTGTCCATTTTGTAATATGAAGGAGTTTACTAAACCACACCATTTGTTTATTATTTTGGTTGAATTTAGACCAGAAGTGCTCTCTGTAGTATTTTTTTATAATTCTTTTGGCGCTATAAAAAGGAGCTGTATTGTTAGAGATTTGTAAGATTTTTGTCCCTTCTTCGCAAAGTAATCGGCATTTTCATTCCCATTAATGCCACAGTGCGCCGGCATCCATTACATGGCAATGTCTACAAGGCATTGAAGTAAATCGCCAATTAACAGTTGACATTTGAGAATATCCTTTGACAAAGGTGCCTCGATGGAAGATATTGCTTGGAGGGCCGCCCTTGAATCACACAAAATAACTACTTTTGAAACACGATCTGTGGGGCAAAGAAGTTGAGATAGAGAAATACGTGTAGCTGAAATTTCGGCATCAAAAGCAGTGCTGTGAATTCCTCTTGGTGTATAGAAGGAGAATAGGTTGCAGCAAACTCCAGCACCTGCATTACTGTAATCTATCAACTTGGAACCATCCAGGCAAACGTATAGCCATTCATCTTCAGGGTAAAAGGAATCCAAAGTCTCCAAAGAAAGGATCCTTAAGATTTGACAATCTGTTTCTTTCTTTTGGACGTCATAGAGCAGCTCTGTTGCAAGTGCAAAGTCATACCTTTCAGTCAGGCAGGAAGATTTTATTAGATCATCTGGTTCGAAATGAAAACTATGAAGTTCTTTATGAGCCATGACTTTCTGAAGGAAGCCTCTCTATGATTTGAGATTTCTGTTGGTATAGGATAAAGAATCCTTCCAAAGGGATAGACATTCTGGGATTCTAGTAATTTTCTCCCATAATAATAAAGCCCGTTCTTCTATAATAGATTTAATAGGCGTTTGATGGGTTGAAAACAACAGATCATCGATTGGTGTTGATTTCACAGCTCCCGTAATTAGCCGTAATGCTTGGCAGAATGTAAGCGTTATATGTTAATTCCAGAGTTGTCTTAGAACAACCCCATTTCGAGCCAGCAATTCTTTTCGAAAGACTTAACCTCTTGGTCGTGCTTTCCACGGTCATTTCAATGTGCTGTCTCCATGTTAATTTTCGATCGAAATTAATGCCCAAATATGAGAAACAGTTTGTTTGGAGAACATTCATTCCTTGGTATGAGAGATTCATTTGCAATGACTGATGGATGAGAGAGAGAAAGTCTGGTAGACTGTATGTAAGTCGTTAGGATTGAATAACAACTCGTAAGTAGAAGAGAGCAAGAGGTCTTCCACTTCTATTCCAGCTTCATTTAATTCTTTATAACCCCATAATGGTGAATGGGCGTTAAAGTTTCCTATAAAAATAGAGCGTGTGGTTCTTGTTCCAAGGTAAGTAAAATTTGGTTTGTTTTTAGGAGGGTTGTATATAGAGTGGATTCTAAAGTGAGAGTTGTGCTTCCAAACATCCAAATATGTTCACTTATATCACTACCATGACACATATCTTTAATGATTTTAAAATCAACAGTTAAAGATTATTTAACTCCTGTAAGAATTCCACTAGCAATTTGTCTTGATTTTGGTGAGTGAGTGAGTAAGTGAGTGTAGGTTTAATGGCGCAAGAGCCGATTTCGGCTAAGCTGCGCCAATCAATTGTTAAAATATTAAAATCATTAAAAATACTCACATATAAAAGTTCACACATATATACAGCAAACAGATTTTGGTGGGGGATGCCCCACCAAGTCAAATAAGGTTAAAATAATTCAAAGAAAAAAAATATTTTTATATCTAGGTAAAAGTATTTATATAACAAGATTTTGGTGGGGATTACCCCACCAAGTATGATTGAATAATTTCACTTTCTGTTTTTCGTCGGGGTTAATAAATTCCTTTCAGTTTCTTCTACACGCTTTCTTGGAGTAATAACGTGTAAATATTCCTCCTGTCTCCAGCACTCATTTTTCCAGTACTCTTCCGACAAGTGTTTTATTATATTCTTTTTCGGTGTTTCCACCTCTTCTTCTACGTCATACATAATCATGTCCTCATCTGAGGTGTCCTGAATAGGTGAGCTTTTTTTCGGTTTATGGGGTGCCATTTTTATCTCTATTTTTGGTTTTCCAGTGTTAGATAATTTTTTGGTAGGAAGCTTTTTTTTACGACGTTTTGAAACCTGAGATACAGAAGTTGTATCTGTTGATGCTAAGCTATTGGATTCTGAGGTAGCAGCTATGGTACTAGATGTTGTACAGGTGGGAGTTTCAACAACAACAGAAGAGGGTTGAATAGCTGATTTGGAAGAGGATTCAATAGGTGAAAACATATTATTGGTGGTGGAAAGTACAGGTTCCGACACTGTATCTGCTATTGAAGAGGCGGCAGGCAAGAGGTTTGTTTGGGTTGACGATGATGAGGATATTGATGTATTTTTTTTCAAGAGGGATGAAGTTGGTTGAAGTAATTTTATAGGTGGACAAATTATTTTTGTTATATTTTCATCCGTTTGTGTGGAATTGCTAACAGTTATGGATTTGGCAGCCTGAGCATAGGTTTGAGATGGTTGTGGGGCTATTAATTTTCGGGCTTCTGCATATGATATATTTTTATTAGATTTAATGGTTTGTATTTCTTTTTCGATCTTCCATTTAGGGCACAGTTTTGAATCGGAGGAATGAGGCTGTGAACAATTAACGCATTTCTGCTCAAGACTGCAATCTGTGGAAGGATGTCCAATAGTTGCACATCTAGAGCACGTCAATTGCCCACGGCAGGAAGTTTGTGAGTGTCCGAAACTATGACACTTAAAACAGCTCAGAGGATTCGGAATATATGGACGGATTTTACAATTCAAATAACCAGCTTTAATAGTTTTGTGTAGAGAGGGGCTACTGAAAGTTAAAATTATATGTTTTGTAGGGATAATTGTAGCATCTTTTTTTATTGTAATTCTCCTGACCTGAATCACGCCCTGATCAGAAAATCCATCAAGGATTTCTGTATCAGGAGTGTTCAACAAGTCACGTTCAGAAATGACACCACGAGAAGTATTTAGAGATTTGTGAGGAGTTATTCTTACGGTAGAGTCAAGAAAAGATTTGGCAAGTAAAAACGACTTCGTTTGTAAAGCAGAACATGTTTCAATTAATAAATCACCGGATCGTAAGCGTTTTACTGATTTAGGTTCGCCACCTATTCCTATTAGTGCCTTATGAATTGCAAATGGTGACTTTTTGGACATTTCATTGTTTTCCAAGGATATTAATAAAAATCTTACTTGTTTAGCAACTTAATCAAGGTTAAGGTTGGGTAAAACGAGGCCTTTACCCGGGCACGAAATTTCAGGATCCATGAAAGACAGATGGTATTCATCCTGGTGAGGCTCCACCCACCACGGAGTCCAACAAGGAGGCAGTGTGTCGGTCATCTGGCAAAAACCAGGCACGGCGCTTACCTGGAGTACACCCAGAATATAGTGCTACAGCATCAGGGCGAGGATCCAATGGGTAAACCCGCCACCCCTTATCTGCAGCACTAACCCTACAGCAATGTCTCTCCGAGGACACCGGAGAGAAGTATCACCAGCCGATTGACAGGAGCGGGCTCACTCCTGCCACCCGTCTACAGCGAAGCGTGGGCCAAAGGGTACGCAAAAGGTATCCCCAGGACACCATTTTCCTCCTTACGGGACGCCGCACACGGCACAAACGTGCGGGTCGGATAACCAACAGTGTTAGTCAAAAAATAAGTAATAATACGATTATTGAAATCAAAAGTCGAACAAATTAAAAATTAAATTAAACTAATTAAACTCAATCAAAATGAATACAAAAATATGTTATTAATAACGAATAAGGATATATCTAATAGAAAAAATGAATACTTGTACACATGTACATTTCGAAAAAAATTGGTCTGTATTCTAGACGGGAAATGAATGAAAGAATTATATGACAAGAAAGAGGGTCGAAAATAGAGAAAGATCACTAGGGTACCCCGTGTTCATGACACCCGTGTTTACCAAAGACAGTAAACCCCTTGGGTAAAGGAAAAGGTCACTAGGGCACCTCGGGATTGTGACACCCGTACTCACCTAAAGAAGGTGAGCCCCCTGAGGGGGTCTTGATTTTGGTAGAAGAAATAGAGAATATCCCTTAAAAGAGAAATATTTCAATTTTTCTAAATCGAGATTGACTCCATCACGGTGAAAACATCAATATCATAAATAGCCAAAGTCTTGGCAAGCTCATGCTTCTTAACCTGAGAAAAACCGCCTGCATTCCACTGGAGAACACGTAGAGAAGAGCACTAAAGGCGACACATGCCGACGTAGTAGATCACTTAGCCGTAATAATTTACGTATATATATATATATATATATATATATATTATATATTTTTTATATATATATATATTATATATATAATATATATAATAAACAGTATACATTTATAAAACATCATGAAATACCCAGAAAAACGGCTAATATACAGGGTGTCCAGCCTTAATGTGACCCAATAGCTAATTCCCGAACCGTTCGGCTTAGATATGCGCTTCCAATTTTGAAAAATGTTTCAAAAAAGGTAAGGAATGTTTTTACGTGCTTTTCGAACCAAAAAACCCATTTACAAAAAAATTACAAAAATTAAATTTTTATATGGTCCCTAGGTCCTATCACTTGTATTTACGAAAAGATGCAGTACACAAAAACAAAGTTAACACAAAAGTTTCATTTTATTACTATAAAAACTGGCCGAGTTATGCCTACATAAATTTGAAGCATCTAAGTTTCTCAGAAAAAGGGTCGCATATAAATTGAGTTTAGAGAACAGTACTCCACTATCTACAGAAAAAGCAAAAAAAAAAAAAAAAACACACACACACCATAGAAAAACTAAGACATTGTAGTAAACATCATAGTTTGACAATTTGTATTGCTGTATGGCAAACAATAAAAATTAAATTAAAGAAATACAACTTGTACCGAAAAGATTAAAACAGCTTGTTTTAACCAATAGCAGCAAAATAATACAGGATTTGCCGTTCAAATTATAGCATAATGTGGAATGATGCGCCAATCATGAATCAGGGGCTTTATTATATCAGAATGACCAAATTAACTTAAATAATTGTGAAGGCACGAGACAGGGAATACGTCTATTGCAACTCCCAGTTTTATACAAGCGCTGAAAAGCACGGGCAATTGTGCAATAAGATGGATGTCTTCGAGTGGGAAATTTAATGGCATAAACCATAGGTTCTCAACCTTTTTTGAACAGGCGCCCCCTTTTCTAGTAAATATTTCGATACCTCCCCCTTTTCTAGTGAATATTTCGATACCGCCCCCTTCCACTCTAGAGAAATAAGAGTGTACACATAAAACATGGTGAAAACAAGAGTTAAGTTTTAAAAAGTATCCTATTACTAAGAGAATATGTTTTCAATTTCATTTTTTTTTCTAAAGTCCGATTTTTTTATTTGCGAATCTGAAATATCTATTGCCACAAATATATTTAAATGTGTTATATTATATTTTTTAGTCATAGGTAGGATATTGTTGGAATTGAAACGCTACTGAGTTTCTTACTCATTTAAAAGAGCGAAATAAAAGTTTTATCTTACCTGTTATAAAGACAGGCAGGAGTTTTGAGGATGCAAAGTAATTCATAATAAACTATTGCTTTCAAAATAAATATAAATTGACAGTTTCAGCCTTTAAAGAATCACGTTAATTCCTGGTTAACATATTTAATTATGTTTCTTGGATAAAATACGTAATGAAATGCAGTGGACGAAACATGTTTCCTACTGTTCACAGACAAAGACAACACGTGCACTACAGAAATTAAAACGCACTATATCATTCAATTTAATGTAGGTCTGAATGTAAAGTTATCTTTAAATTTTTCTTCTACTTCCCGAATTACTGAAGTATGTAAATTTTCATACATGTGATATAGAAATGATTTAAATGCATACAATCAACATAAGTAAACAGTATTAAAGTTTACTTTTGTTAGTACATAATCAGCGTGTTTTTTTAGTCTTTTTTGGTTAATCTGCTCCTGCCCCTCCGTGCCATCTCAACGTCCCCTAATTTTCTCTGGGTCTCTTACTGCCCCCCTGAAAGCCCCAAACGCCCACAGGGGGGGGGGCGTTATCGCCCCCGTTGAGAACCTATGGCATAATGTCTTGCCGCCTCTCTCTTATTCCGATCACACTGCACATAAAACAATTCCATTTCGCAGTATTCTTCATTTGTATACATTTCGTTCTCCCGTACTAGAATTCGTAATATTAGAATACGACTGTATGCAATTGCAAGCGACTACACAACAGATTTTTAACGTTCGTCATGATCAGGAAAAACGCAACAAATCAGACTGAAGCCGCAGCATATAAGTCTATTTTTTGGAACTGCTTTTAAAATGTTTTCTTCGTCCAAAATATTTTATTTTTTCTACGTTTTACACGTACACAGAATAAATTTTATTTCTTAAGTACTCAATTATTGTGTTATTAACGTATGCTTTTAAATTTAAAACGATTTACATAAGAGTGACGTGCAAGAGCGAAAGTTTTCTAGTAGAGTTCCAACTAATTTCGCTTTGAAGACGGTCTCTTACTAGCTTCTTGAAAATAGCCGAGAAAATGGATAAAATGTATGATTTTCAAAGTTCCATAACTCGGCCAATTTTTATCGTAATAAAATGAAACTTTTTCTGTTTACTTTGTTTTTGTGTACTGCATATTTTCCTAAATATAAGAGATAGGACCTGGAGACCGTATAAAAATTAATTTTTGTAATTTTTTTTGCAAATGGGTTTTTTTTTTGGTTCGAAAAGCACGTAAACACATTCTTTACCTCTTTTAAAACATTTTTCAAATTGGAAGTGCATATCTAAGCCGAACAGTTCGGGAATTAGCTATTGGCTCGCATTAAGGCTGGACACCCTGTATATATATAAACACACTGGTGTCCAAAAGTTAAGCATAATTGATAATTATGTGAATAAAGAAGGAACTGCAAATCAGAATGGCGGGAAACGTGATATGCGAGTGTAAAATGGTTATAAAATAAGGAAGCAAATCAAAAGAATGATAATAATTAATTTTATTATCCAAAGTAGCAGTTTGAAAGAAAACTGAGCATAGCAAGGATTCACACTTTAAAGAAAAAATGAAAGAAAACATTAAATAAAATACTGATGCTGCAGTTTAATAAAGCGTGTGGTCACCTTTGACAGCCAGGCACGCTGCACAGCGATTTACCATACTTGCTATGAGATGATGAATGAGTTGTGGGCTCAAACGGTTCCAAGCTTCTTGGAGAGCTTTCTTCAGTTCTGTAACGGAGCTTGGTGGGTGCGAAAGGGCTGCAATTTGTCTCCCGAGCATATCCCATACATATTCGATAGGATTTAAATCAGGGAAGTTCGCAGGCCACGACATGCGCTGGATGTTTTCCGTTTCAAGGAAGTCATCAATCAGCACCGCTCGGTGACATGGCGCATTATCATCCATGAATATGAAGTCAGGACCGACAGCACCTCGGAAGAAGCGAACATAAGGCTCAAGAACTTCGTCTCTGTATCTTTGAGCAGTCACGGATCCAGTGTCAAAGAAATGGAGGTCTGTGCGGCCGTCCATCATGATGCCTGCCCATACCATTACTCCCCTTGATGGAAAAGGATGACTTTCCGTTATGTTTCTTGGTTCAAAACGTGTTCCACGTTCTCTCCATATCGTTACCCGCCGAGAATCACTACTCAGACTAAACCGGGACTCGTCACTGAAAATCTGGACCACTCTCCCCCACTTCAATGTTGATGTTTCAAACTCCAGTTCATACGAGCGCGTTTAGGCGCAGACGTGAGGGGAATGCAAATTGCTGGTCTTCTGGCAAACAGGCCAGCATGATTGAGTCTCCTGTAAACAGTTTGTCTCGAAATTCATATTCCTGGGCGACTGTGAGCGCCGAACCCAGTGCTCTGGCAGTACTGCCCCTCTGACGTCACGCACTTATTACCAGATATCGGTCTTCGTGAGGGTTGTGACTCTTGGTCGACCTGATACTGGTTGTCGGGTAACATCTCCCGTTCTTTGAAACCTCTGCCACAGTCTTGAGATCACAGACTGGTCCCCATTCAGAATTCGAGACACTTCGGTTAGTGATCGTGAGGAATCCAGCATTCCAACGATTCTTCCATTCGTAAACATGTCCAATTGGCGTCTTTGTGCCATCATTCACCTTGTTTGATGGTTAACAACGTTCCTTCGCACAGCAGTTGCACGAAACTTGTCTGAACTGCCTATGCTGCGTGAATCGGTTTCTCTGCGTTCCGACAGGCGCCGGTGTTTCGCACAGGACGTAGTCGCTGAAAAGTTTTGCATAAACCCAATGTTTTTTCTTCGCCAAATTAATATCCGCAAGAAATTTGGAATAATTTTACGAATATTTACTCCATGTTTTTCGCATTTTACGATTTATGCTTAACTTTTGGACACCAGTGTGTATATATATATACTAGCTGTTACCCGCCCGCTTCGCTGGGTATTTCATGATGTTTTATAAATTTTTACTGCTTATATATATGTATAAATTATTGATATCTAAGTCCTAGCATTAAGAACTCGATTGAATTGAAAAATATACTTATACCTGTAACTGTCACCTGTTGATAAAAAAAGAAAGGGCAGAACTCATCTAATTTGTATTTTCTAAAAATCTCTAAAATTGAAGCATAGAATGATGTTTGCTCTTTCGTAACTCAAAAACCAAGTGGATTCCCGCAAAACCAATTTTCGGTGGATCTCTACTCCGTAAATTGAACATGCAAGCCAAATTTCAAGTCTAAATCTAACAGAAAAAAGCAAAAGTTTTACTATCAATATCCCCGTAATCCCGTTGAGAGCCGTTTTCCTAAATAACCGCTCTTAGCGGATTTCATTTCAACAAAAGAAAAATGCAAACCAAATTTCATTATTACAGTCCTTGTAGCTAGAAAAAAGTAATTTTTTCTGTCAATATGTCCCAGTATTTGCAAACCCCCAGAACTTGATTTGCTTAAAATTTATTCTTAGAGGATCCCTATTCAACAAAAGAAACATGATTAACAAATTTCAAGTATATGGGTCTAACAATTAAAAACAGGAATTTTTTCTTGTAACTCCTCTTGACCCCTCGCAAACATCTTTAGGGGTCAATTTTATTTTACTCTTTGTTAGAGGAACTCTATTTCATGAAAAGAACATGCCTACCAATTTCCAAGCAGGATGATCAAGTAGTTTAAAAATGGAAATATTTATCGATTACGCCTCTTAATCTCCCGAAATTAAACTTAGTAGTTGATATTCGCGAAACCCATTTTGTAGCGGTTCTCTACTTTACGAAAGGAATCTGCTTTTCAAATTTCAAGACTGTACGTCTAACAGTTTTTAAATGGGTGTATTTTTATATAACGCCACTTGAGCCCCCGCAACGCCACTTCTGGGTCTGTTTTGACAAAACCCATTTTGTAGGGGAATTGCACTCTATGAAAGGAATCCGCTTAGCAAAATTTGAAGACTGTGCGTCCAATTAATTAAAAATGCAAAAAAATTATCAATAACGCCCCTTGAACCCCCGCAACCCCTCCTAGGGGTCAATTTTCACAAAACACATTTTGCAGTGTATTTCTATCCTATGAGAGGAATCTGATAACCAAATTTCAAGACTGTGAGTCTAATAGTTTAAAAAAAGAAATAATTATTTATATCTGCCCTTAACCCCCGCAAACCCCTTGGGGGTCAATTTTCTCCAAACCCGTTTTGTAGCGGATATTTACTCCATGAAAGAAACATTCCTACCAATTTTCAAGCAGGTAGGTCAAATAGTTTAAAAACGAAAATATTTATCTCTTACGCCACTTATTCCCCTGCAACGCCACTTAGTTTTCACAAAACCTTCTTATAGCTGATCTCTATCTACTCTATGAAAGAAATCTCTTTATCAAATATAAAGACTGTGCGTCTAATAGTTTAAAAATGGAAATAATTATCTATAACGCCCCTTAAGTCCCCTCAACGACACTTGGGGGCAATTTTCACGAAACCCATTTTTAGCGTATCTCTACCCTATGAGAGGAATCTGCTTACTAAGTTTCAAGACTGTACGTCTAATAACTTAAAAATAGGAATTTATAACGCCCCTTAAACCCCCCGTCCCCGCAACACCCCTTGGGGGTCAATTTTCCCAAAACCCATTTTGTAGCGGATATTTACTCCAGGAAAGAAACTTACCTACCAATTTTCAAGCAGGTAGGTGAAGTAGTTTAAAAACGGATATATTTATCTATTACGCCCCTTAATCCCCCGCAACGCCACTTAGAAGTCTGTTTTCACAAAACCCGTTTTGTAACTGATCATTATTCTACGAAAGGAATCTATATATCAAATTTAAAGACAGTGCGTCAAATAGTTTAAAAATGGAAATAATTATCTATAACACCCCTAAGCCCCTGGGGGTCACTTGGGGGTCAATTTTCAGCAAACTCATTTTGTAGCGGATCTCTACTCTCTGAAAGGAATCCGCTTACCCAATTTCAAGATTGTACATCAAGTAGTTTAAACATGGAAACAATATTATTAAAGCCCTTAACCCCCCGTAACGCTCCTTGCGTTTCGATTTTCAGAAAATCCTTTCTTAGCTGATGTCTACTCTATCAAAGGAACATGTCTACCAAATTTCAAGTCTGTAGGTTGAATAGTTCCAGAGATTTCGTGATTAGTCAGTCAGTCAGTCAGTCAGTGAGTGAGTCGCTTTTCTCCTTTATATATATAGATATAGAGAGAGAGAGACAGAGAGCTAACTAATAGTAGGAATTGAATAAATCATGATTGGGAAATTTATCATTATTTTTGCAAATTATAGGGTTCTATAATTATAATATTGTGAAATTACAGAGACTGTACATCTAATATTAAAACTTTCATTGTGATATTTAATTCCCAGCTAAATTTTTTTTCTAAAGATATTCCTTGATGAGATTTTTCTGGCCTAATTTAAGCATTTCCTCTGTAAATAAATAAGTATTAAAAGATATTATTTTGAGCACATACGCATTTTAAATTTTGTCTTTTTTTCTAATTTTCTGATGTTATAAAAATTATAAAAGAAAGTAAATTATATAGTGATTTTTCGAGTGGAAAACTCCAAGAATTAAACAATACGAAAGTGAAAGTACATGCTTAAATTCTCCATTTTAGCTATCAATTGTGATTATTATTTATATTTTCAGAAATTTTTTTTTTGAAAAAAGGCAATTTAGTTAAAAAATTACAATTAATTAATTATTGATTAAATAAGAAAGTTGAAAGAAACAATGACAAATGTCAAGAAACTAGTCAATAATTTATAAAATAAACGGAAGTCTAAGAGAATGGTAATAGGAGGTGGATAGGTACATGTTGGAAACAATATAAGAAATATTTAGGTAGAGCAAAAATCAAAAGAGATTTAAAGTAAAGGTTTCAGAGTTGCTTCAAATATTTCTAGAATTTTGGAAACATTCCTATCTGTTGAACCAGGAAACATAGACTTCAAAAATAAGCATGTCTTTATATTTTGAGCTAATTAGAAAACGATGCGTTTTGTGAAAAAACAACGATGCATCTACTACTAACATATCCTATTTTGAAACCTTAATTTTGGAACTAAGGTCTGTTTGTTCAAAAAAAAGTTGCTCAATCATTTATATTTATGCAATTCACTAAACAAATAAATTAAAGACATTTTTTTTAATTAAAAAAAGAAACATATCAACTGTACTATTAACGTTTAACTCTTACATGCTTGGTGGTATTTTATCACTAGGTCTTATTCGTTTATTGTGTGGTGGTACCTAATATGTACCACTTGTTTGAATGCCCCAGAAATTGATGTTAGGGGGTACATTTTCTGAACCACCACAGAGGTCAACTCCTAGTAGTTACTCAAGTTTTCAACATTTGTCAGAAGCTAATTGTATGCAGTGGGTTTATGCAGTAGTTCAATTTTTGATCAGCTATGAGTCTGTTGAGTGGTATTTTTTTTGGAAGTGATAGTGTTGTGTATTTTTAAATGTACATGAAAGTGATTCTTTTCGTGGTATTTGATACAAACCAGGTAAGTACCGATATTTTAAGTAACTAAATGAGTAAATAATACAACAATTAGTACCTCACATGTGCATTACTAGTATGAAAATATGAGAGTACAAAAGATGCACCATCACGCTATTTATTGAAGACCATCTTCTTTACAAATAAAAATGCATTCCGCTTGTTTTTCGTAATAATATATATGTTTATTGTACCAGATAGATTTGCTGTAAGTTACATTTTTCAAAAATAATAATAACATTTATTAAATAAGAATACATACAAAATTACACAAATGTCCTGAATGAGCTGTAGCTCATGTTCAAGAAAAAATAAGTACAACTAATACACTTATTATATACTAGCTTTTACCCACGGCTTCGCTCGCGTTCATTAGAAAGTAAATAATATTATATGGTAATTTTTTTATTGCTTGACTGAAACCATTAAAATTTAAAAGTTCTAAAATTGAGCTTAGTTTTAAAAACTGTGTGAAAACATACTTCATTATAATAACTAACAACAAAAATTCAATAACTTAAACTATTAAATTTTTAAAAAGTTGAAAGTATATCTACGTTTAATATAAAATTCCTCTTTAAAAGAGTTCAAAACAGAATATTATTCTCAAATGCTACTATATACTATGTTATATGTTCTTCCTTCAGTTGCAAATATGTAAAGATTTCGGGCATTGGACACACACCCGAACATGCTACATATAGTTGGCCATGGGAAAAACATTGTTTTTCCAAACGCACCCCTGCTACCTGCAATGTTTGCCTTTACGCTTTGTTAATAGTTACAGTAAAACTGAGTTTTATTGGAAATTGAACTCATTTGAATTGAAACGGTAGGTCAGTGGGGGTAATTGGAATTCGAGGTATGATAATACTTTTCCTTTTCATGACACCTGTTAAAATATTGACATCAATTTTGCGATCCGAAGCTTCGTTCCGTTACATAGTCGAGGCGCATTGAGATTTTGCATAAGTATGACAGGTACATTTAGTTTTAATTGAAGTTTATGTGAGGTACACCTGAAAGTTCAAGCGAATTTAAGAGCTTAGAGGGATATGAAGTACTTTGTTCTTTATCCATGATTGTATTCATTGATAAATCCCCCCCCCCCCGCATTCATTGTCCCCCGCACGTCGTTTAAGTTTTCAGTGTTGATTTTATTGACAATGTCTTTGTTATGCGTCAATATTGATCTTGAGCACAATCACTGATCACAATTTAAATTTTGTTGCAAGCCCGGGTAAATTTGAGCAATAAGATCACATCCTTTTCTAATAAATTACAAAATTCTTTGGAAAGTAAAATATAGCCTCCAGCACACATCTGCGTCCAAACATCCATCACCGATTTTCAATTGTGTCTCTGCATAATGTTCCGGATTTACGTCATGATGCACTCTCATATTCGTTTTCAGACTGAATTTTTCAGCTTCCGCCCATAAGCTTGATGATTTAATACAGACTCTGATTTTATATTTTGGTGCATCCCTCTTGGAGAGTTTGTCAGAAATTACCAGCCAATAAAGCTGCTATTCCTCCCGTAATATTTGTACTAACTCGTAAATACTTAAGAGTCCATTTTAACATGTCTATAGTTTTCTTGTGAGGCATCGTACTTTCATCCCACACTAAAAGAACATTGTCGAAGGATCCTGCCTCGAGAGCTATTTTTGCTGAAATTGCAGATGGGTGAATCTTCATGTGCAATATTCAACGGTAATTTTAAAACGGAATATGCAATACGACCGCCGGTCAATAGTGTTGCGGCTGTACCGGAAGAAGCCACAGCAACTGTGTTATCTTCTGTTTTTTTTCTGACGGTCATTAATAATAAGTTCGGTGAAAACGTTTTTCCGGCTCCTTCAGGGGCGTCGAGAAAAAAAAAATTGCACCACTGCCGGATTCTATTTTACGTAACACTTGATAGGAAACATGACTTTTTTCTGGAGTTAATTGAGGGAAAAATTCTGTTACTTGATGTGGCAATGCTATAAAATTGCAGTCTAATTCTCGAGCTATATTTCATTATCGAAGTCATTTTCGTCGACTTGTAGTGGACTAATCATTCCAAAATCGTGTAGCTTCTTCCCAACTATTCTGAAAACCTTTATTGCGTTTCGTTGTAGATGTGTTCAATGAAAGGAATATCTGCTTGTACTTGCTACAGTCATCACAAAATATCTTCCTCCATGTACTCTTTGTACTTGTTCCAAAGGGTTTGAGGGTTAGAAAAACCGCAAGATGATATAAGTATTGCGTCAAGTTCCCTAATTTTATTCGGCGATTGGAATTGTGTTTCTGGCTTCCTCCATAATAATATCTAGTATATATATATTATATATATCTTCGTAGTTATACCTCCGTATAAAATATCTAGGTTCGGTAAAAGTGATATATTTTGTGCAAAATATGGTCTTATATTGGAATTAGGTTAAAAAAAAATTCAAAGTATAAAACATTCAATAAATCAAAACTTTTTATGAAACTATCATTTAATATTACCATAGAGCTTTCAATGTCACGCAATTTCCTAGAACGTTGCCATTTCTCTCTTTTAAAAGTAAGAGAAAATTTGCCTTAAAATTTCTGGGATGGTCAGAATAGGAAATTTCTTAGCCACTTTGGCGATATTTCTCAAATTTTGAGTGTAACATTTAATAAACGTCGAGTAATAAACGTTTGATATTTAATATAAGCACATTTAAAAATTGATTTTTGTAAATATGTAAAGTTACACTATGTTTCAGTTATTTATTACAAATGTGTGAGAAAATTTTTATTAAAATTTCCGGTATTGGCAAAATGCATTATCTTGCGCGAACTTGGTGTGGAGTAAGTAATGCCCCACGGTTTTACCCACGTAGTTCTCGTTCCCGTGTAAATTCGGGGACAAAATATATCCTATATTACTTGCTGATACTGTAGCTTTCCATTGGTGAAAGAATTTTTAAAATCAGTCCAGCCGTTTCAGACATTATCCGGAACAAACAGAACAGAACAAACAAATAGACAGACTGACAGACAAAAATTTAAAAAATTAATTTTTTGATATAAGTACCGTATATACTTTTAAATGCATTTAGTAAAAAAGCTGTTAATTTGAAATTACAAACAAATACTTCAAGTTTATTTATTTGTTAAAATTTCCGGCATGACAAAATGCATAATCTTGCACCAACTTGGCGGAGAGTAAGCAATGACCCATAATTTTATCCACGTAGTTCCCGTTACAGTAGAAATACGGGGATAAAATATATCCTATATTACTACATGATAATGTAGTTTTCCCTTGGTGAAAGAATTTTTAAAAACAGTCCAGCCGTTTTAGAGATTAGAGAGCCGTTCAGAGATGAAAGAGTTAAGGTACAATAATACAATCTGCATATAAAAAATGAGCAAAAGAAGATAATATAAAAAAGAAGACAAGCAAAAATATAGAGAAAAATAAATTTATAATATTCATACAGTTTTTTTGAGCTGCTATTTAAGAATTTTTGGTGTAAGATATCTTCGTTAAATAACCAGGAAAAGAATGTGAATATTTTGCATATAGCAATTAACGAAACACGAATTGTTATTTAAGGTATCTAAATGCGCTTTGGCGATAAGACTGAAAAATTTTAAAAATATAGATACGCAAAAAAAATTATTAAATACAGAAAAGCAGCTAAATATTTTTATGATATATGAACTATGTGTTTTATGCTTAGGTATTGAACCATTCGTATCACAGGTTAAGAGCACAGACTACAGTAATGCATTGCAGCAAAAATACACTGCTGGCCACCGTAAATGCAACACCCTGAAGAAAGCATGCAAATAACATGAAATTTACAACATGCATTAGCGGAGGTGAGATATGCAAATAATTAGAGTTTTCAGCACAGACACACAGCACGTACGCCCGTGGCGCCTCCTCAAAGCGCTATTTAAGACTTGGAGATTTTGACGATTTCTAGTTCGGCAATTGTGTTTTTCTTACGGTTTTTTCAAAAACGATCTCGTAGAAAACAGCGATCAGATTTTGATCAAGTATCAGAGTTCGACAGAGGAAGGATAGTGGCCTACCGAGATTGTGGATTATCTTTCAGGGAAATCGGTAGCTGTGTTGGACGAAACCAAACAACTGTAATGTGGATATGGGACCGTTGGATGCAAGAGGGTACAACGGACCAACGTGGTCGATCGCATCCACCTCAGTGCACCACTTTACGTGAGGACAGGCAAATTGTGCGTATGGCAGTGACGGATCGCTCAGTCACATCACGAACCATAGCACAGCCCATTGAGTCTGTAACGCATCATTCAGTGTCTGCGCGTACCATTCGGCGCCGTTTACCACAGAGTGGTCTGTCCGCAAGACGTACATTGCTTGGTCTACCCTTGACTCAGAACCACAGACGTCTCCGCCGCCAATGGTGCGATGAAAGAAGGATGTGCGTAGCAGAATGGAATGAAGTTGTCTTTACTGACGAGTCACGCTTCTGTCTGCAACACCACGATGGTCGGATTCGAGTCTGGAGACACCGTAGAGAGAGGATGCTGAACAGCTGCGTTATGCACTGCCACACTGGTCCTGCACCGGGTATTATGGTATGGGGCGGTATTGGATATCACTCTTGAACTCCTCTAGTACGCATTGCTGGTACTTTAAACAGCCAGCGCTACATCTCCGAGGTGTTGGAGCCAGTTGTCCTTCCTTACCTTCAGGGCTTGGCCCCAGCCATATTTCAACAGGATAATGCGCGACCACACGTGACACGCATTGTCCAAAGGTTCTTCGTCAATCACCAGATTGAATTACTTTCCTGCCCGGCTCGCTCTCCGGATCTTTCGCCGATAGAAAACATGTGGTCCATGGTTGCTCAACGATTGACCTAAATTACACCCCCAGCTGCCACACCAGATCAACTTTGGCAACGTGTGGAAGCTGCTTGGTCTGCTGTACCCCAAGAACACATCCAAAGTCTCTTTGAATCAATGCCGAGGCGTGTGGCAGCGGTGATCTCCAACAATGGCGGCTACTCTGGCTACTGATTCTGGCAGGAACCACACTTCACAGAAGTCTATAAATTCAATCATTTGATACTTGGTCAACATATTATCTACAAAATAAATTTTGTTGTGCTATCTCTTGTCTTTTTTGGTGTTGCATTTACGGTGGCCCCACACAGCAGTGTAAAATAAAGAAATAAGACACCTTGAGATTTGATAGCAAAATGAAATGAATGAATTCAAATTGCAAGGAATGCACAATTAGGCAATATATGTGACTGTTTGAAAATCCAGTTTGTCACGTAATTAGTAAGCAAAAAAAATATATATATTTAGATATAGTAGTGAACTTCAAATCCGAAATACGCTAAAAAATTATTTAACAATTGTGACTCTAACATTGAAAAGAGCCGCGGTAGCCTAGTGGTCAAGGTCACGGACTTAGGGCCGTAGAGTCTTGAGTCCGTGAGTTTGTGCCACTCTGAAGAATCGCCTGAAGAAGGGCTGACGCCCGTTAAATCTGTCGATGCTCAATGGCCCCCTGTTGAAGCGGCGTGCAAGCTCGGAGAGAGGGGTCAGTTCAGATGTCATCCTTGTCACTTGATCATGGTTCAAATTATGAGGTTAATCTCCAATAGCCCTCGTGTTGTTTTATAGTGTGATGTTCATATACGCTCACTCAAAGGATGCAAAAAAAGGTGGTGCTTAATATGTAAATCGTATTAAGCTACTGGTGCATCTACACTGCTCAGAAAAATTAGGGGAGCAGATGGATTTAACGAAATTACGCAAATATTTTTTCTGTTAACTAACGCGAAACAAAAGATGCATAGTCCAAAGTGTAGCAGGAAACAGAAAAAGAAAACGTCATATGCAAATCAACGTTCAAGACGTCAAAATCAGAAAGAAGATATAATAGCAGATATCGGGATTTCGTAGAAACTGTTGTTTTTTGTTGTCTCAGTGGTGATATTCAACCATTCAGCTGTTGTTTTGAGAATAGGTGACTGTGGATAATGTCACGACAACGTGATCTGCCGGAATCCCTGGCTTGGTGTATAATAGGGAGACTGGAATCCAGGCAAACGCAAAGAATTGTAACGGACGCTGTTGGAGAGGCAAGAAGTAAATTGCAAGACTATGTAATCGGTCCCAAGAAGCAGGGAATTTTCGACGTTGACCAGGACAAGATCCGCACTCATTATCACTGCAAATAATGACTGATATATCCTGTTAAAAACTCGTCGATACAGAACAGCTATAATGTGAAGCAGATTAAAAAACAGCGCCGCTTGGCAACAGGACGAAGGATCTCAAGCCAAATAATTCGAAATAGACTGCACGAAGTCCAATTTCTGTATGCACGAAGGTCAATGGTGTTTTTTCCCATTTTCAGCAAGACCACGACCGATGAAAGTGGCTGCTGAACATCGAGATTGGATGCAAACTTATTGGAGTCAAGTAATGCTTATTGACGAGTCCCGATTCAGTTTAGAGTGTGATACTGGGAGTGTTTTTATAGGGTGAGAAAGGGGCTTCAAGATAAGTTTACATTCGTTTCTGAAAGATCGCATTAAAATCGAGGTGGTTTGATGGTATGACCTTAGGCGGACATATTGACCTGCATATCATTCGGAAGGGCAATTTGACTGCTCAAAGGTAAGCAGACGAGATCCTGAGACCCCACACCATAGCTTCCACTGCAGTCATTGTTGACTACTTTCTTTCTATGCAGGATAATGCCAAGCCTCATGCAGCTCGTCTTATGGAGAGCTTTCTTGATGCAGAAACAATGCAGAGTATGGAATGGCCATCATGCTCTTTAATCTTAATCCGATTGAGTATGTTTGAGACATACTCGGACGACGCGTTGGTGCTAGAAAAAGGTCTCCTGCTACTGTCCATGACTTGAGATCACACTTCGTGAAGAGGGAACATTATTCCCCAAAGTCTCATCCATAACCCTTCCATGAAAAACAGGTGTGTGGTAGGTCTTAGCAGTTCGGGGGGAGAGACCACACACTATATTAAACATACTGTATCATTCTAAAAAAAATGAGTTTTTTGTCATTTAAATGTAACCAAATTGTTGCTCTGAAACATCATTTCATATTCTTTATACCAAAGGTTTAATGCTCCTATACAACTGTTTTTTGCTTCTTTTTTTCTGTATTATGTTTTGTTACACCTGTATTCTTCATTTTATGCCTATACATGGCTTTGTTGCAAAGGTAATTTCACTTTTTTTCTTGCTTGCTTCCCTAATTTTTTGAGCAGTGTAGAAAGTTGTTAGAATGTTCAAATGTTTCTAACCGAAGCATCCGGAGACATTCGTTGGTGGCCCCACAATCCATGAGGGCAACATTTTGCAGGATGTATTCAAGGTTAATACATTTACACGAATTATTTCTGAAAGACTGATAATGTGCGAAATGCAATCGTGCCACCCCTTACACATTGTGCCATTGACGTCCAGGCATTGATGAAACAGATTTCAAAGATGTCAGATTAGAATATCTCGGATGATTGAATGGCAAAATACTGGGGTAGGCAACATGTTTTATTTTCTGTCTAACCATTGACAATTGAGGAATATGAACGTAAAAAGAACTGGAGATAAGTTCAATAATATTGCAACTGTTGAAACTCTTCTGTTAGAGGGCGCTGCAACATGGTGTGACGTGGCATGCTATGGATAGTGGTACCTCCCTTCCTGATTCATATAAGAAGCATAAGGACGACACGATAGTATGTATAACTTCCGCGGCTACAAAATAAGTAAGCAATGCCTAACAGCATACGACAACCATCAGCAAACAAGCACTGTAAGATACATGTGTGTTTAATTGGGTCTGTAAATCTCACCCATCGAATTTGTATGGGTGTGACTGACCTTCATTTGCTTACGTGTAAAGGACGTTTTATGTCTAACTTTAATTGATAAACAAAATGTGAAGTATAAATAAAAGAATATGGATGTCCCTCCCTCAAGAAACCATCTACATGCTTATTTTACTTCCGCCTCTTGTATTACATTATTTGTTTGGAATTCAAATAACTTACTTTTACATACATCTCTGTTTAGCAATTTTTATCGCATTCTACTAAATGTTTTATGCTATTTTTTCTCTGTCAAGCTGTATAATAATACGATAGTATGAAGTATTCTTATTCACTTGAGCTAATGTAATATCGTAATAATTTTGTAATGGAATCGTACGTTTCTTCTAAACTAATATTTATTGGATAGTTTAAAAATAGAAATGCATTACCCTAAAATTTAAAGTTTCTGAAATAATTAGATTGATTTTGTTCTTCTAGAAGTCCAATGTAACCATCCGGATAATAAATTAAATGTTAAGTAAACGTAGAAATGAGAAATCTTCTCCATTATCGTCTTGCTATCATGCATCAATTATTTTTGCAGAAGCACCTCTAACAGCACAATCTTAATCACAAATTACCTTAGTTTACATTTATAGCAAGATAAATGTTACGAATTTAATGATCAAGAGAGAAATAGAGGTGCAGAGCCTAACAGGAAATGAATGCTAAAGTCTTTTCTTTACAAAATGAACTCTTTTCAAAAAGTTAGCAATACTAAAGTGGCCTCCTTATGAGGTTAAGAGATGCAGCAGTAAGCACGTTCCTTCGATTCCAGTTCCATTTCCGCTCCAAGAAGACTTTCTGATCCTTTTATAAAAGCGGCAGAGATGAAAGGAAAGTTAATGTTCCAAAGGTTGTTCCACATGGAAAAGAATGTTTTAACTTGGAAAAGCAACAATGGCCAAAACATCGTTATTAAAATTTCAACACTTGTGGCACAACTAACAATATCTTTAAGAAGATTCATGATTGAATTTATGTTTGACAGAATGAATCTCGTTTATTATTATTTAGATTAAAATAATGTAATTATAAAAGGAGAAAAAAAAACTCAAGAGAGTGAAATTAGTTTTATTTGACCATAATGAAATAAAAACGGTATTTCATTGGGATATCTTTCTAATTATATTTAGTGCTAAATAAAATTAGATTAAAAATAATTTATGTGGACTGTTAGGATAAATGCATGCACTTCCTTAAAGAAAGTAAACTTTTAAAATAGCTTTCAATAAAGAAGTATATAAATAATAGTTTTTCAATTAGATGCATTTAAAATAAGTGTCGTTATAAATAAATGTTTTTAAGAATTTACAAATCTTTTTTAAAAATTATTAGGCCTAATTAAAAATATACATTAGAATTATTCGTCATTACTTAAGTTGTATTATTTAATTTTGAATGCGTTGTTCTGAAATAGTTCTCTTTTAATGAATTAATAAACTTTAAAACAAACTCCGTTAAGATATTGAGTACTTTCTAAGAAGCTAAAAACACATATAAAAATAAATGAATTTTTCATTTAAGGTAAAATAAAACTTTTTTATGCAGTTAAATAAATTATCAGTATATTTTGACCCTTAGAAGGCTAATAATAAAAATAATTAACTCTGTTTTCTCATATCAAGTTCACCATCATTAACTCATTCGGAAATATATATATATATAACTGTAGTGGAAGGTTTTATCTCTTCATAAATAAAAGAACAGAAGGACAATAAAGTAAAGTACTGCCTTTGTGTATGTGTGAATCCAAGACAAAAGAGACAAAAGAAAAAAACCCAGAGAAAGTGTAGCTGTAAAGTGGAATAATTTAAGGAAAAAAAAAAACACTACAGCACATTTTCTTCTGGCAGAAAATGTTATTTTCAAAAAATAAAAAGCCAATGGGGAAGAGATCTTAGATTCTAAAAATCAATTCAAATGAAAACGGCTTACGGATCATTTAAACAACTTTTTAAACCTCCTGGAAATTTAAGAAAAGGAGTTTTCTGAAAACTACATACTTTCATTTATCAGCGGCAAGTTGATCTTGTGAGTCCAGGGTAGCATTGTTCTTTAAATTTCTTCCAATTTTTTTTGTCTCAGTAACATATCTCAAAACAATTCAAAGTAGCAAAGAAAAAAAAAAGGATGTGTGGAAAAGAGGAAATAGATTAGAAACAAAGAAAGGTCAAATAAGTTATTTCAGATTACATTTTAACTAATTTGAAACAGCATATCTACTGGTAGAATAATTCCTTTTTTTAATTTTGGAGGAATGAAATCCTTAACTTAAAATAGTTATTTTTATATGTAATATAACAACTAAAAATTAATTTTTTGAAAGAATTCTAAATATATTAAAGCAACGAGAACGATGATAGCTTTTAGAGCGTGAAATCTTTTAGTTACAACACAGCTCTCAAGATATTTAAGAAAATGGGACATTTTTATTCCGGGCATTGTTTTTATGTATTTTTTAAGAATGGTAAAGCCGCTACTATTTATCTTCGTAAGGTTATATGTGTACTTTGTAACGGGTTCTACTATAATGTTCAAGAGGAGATACTCTCTATGCGTTATTTGATTTGATAATCCCTCTTATTGTAAAGGGATCGTGATGCATGCAAATAAGAACTATCAATGGCCCACACAAGGGGGGTCCCCGGGTCCAGACCTCCCCCCCCCCGTCCATAACCCTTAATTTTTTTTTCCGATTGCTTATAATCCTATGTACATACTACATAAAATTTAATTTAAGTATTTGTTTTTTATAACTAATTTTATTAAGTAATGCTAATTATTTACTCAATAATTAATTTTTTACTGTTTTTGTTCCCGATAAACAACAAAATAAATAGAATATGTTGAGCGGAGTATTAGAGCATTATACGAGAATGATGGACGTTCGACCCTGGATCCTCCATTTGAAAAATTCCTGTGTGGGCTACTGGGAATTACTATTCAAGGTTAAGTGAAAGTAAAGTTAAGATCGGGAAAGAAAAAAAAAAGATAATAGTTAAGTGCGTTGTGTGAAATGTATCAATGATAATTGTATTTTGTGTGTTTGTTATAGAGATGTCTCTTCCTTTGTTTAACTCTTAACGGAAGCTTGCTTCTACTTCTAAATGATTTAATAAGCCATAAAATGTGCGCTGCTAACGGAAGGGACTGAAAACATATAAATATTAAAAAAAAAAAATGTTTCATTAATTATATTTTCAACCAGTTATAAGTTGTGAAATGTGCCATGCATTACCAATGCATTGCTTATTAATATTAATTGTTTGGTATTTAAATGGAAGAAAATATTAATTTTATTGGTTATAAAAATGTTTCAATTGAATTACTTTTTTAAGCAAAATTATTATCGCGTATCCGTTGAAGTTTGACACTTCCAGCCATCTTTTTTATTATTGGAGTTTTTTATTATTCGGATTGTTTCAATGGCTTGATAAAAAAAACCTTTAACAAATGAAGGACGCCCACACCTTACTTGACCTTGATAGCTCCTGATTCCTACCCTTATATCCGAAATTATCGACCTATGCTGTTAGTACAGTAGTACCTTGAACTTATGCAGTACGTGGCACTGAGTGATAACTGCGTGTAAGTCGAATTTGCATAAGTCGGGGTATAGTTTCACATATGAACATATATAAATTCCTTTTAGTTGAAGTCAGACCGAAAAAATAATAATAATTCAGAACAAAAATATTTAATAAAATAACATAAATACAAAATCGCCAACCGAAGTTATTTTGATGCAGAAGGTTTCATAAAATCTTGCAAGGTAGTCTGTTGGATCAAAGATTTTTTTCCTCTCGAAAATTTTGCTAGTAGCATGCTGATAATCTTTTTTATTTCTTATTTTGTTGAAAATATATGCTCTTCGTTGGAGTTTATATTTTCTAAAATTTGCAACCATTTTTCAATTAAACTGAGGTTTTCTGTCAATATCCCAATTGTGATTCGATCTTCTGAACAAGTCTTCGATCGAAGCAGTTCTTCAAAGTCTTGCTATTGTTCCTTATGAGATCATAAATTGTCACCTCCTGATTGCGGGAATTCAGAAGTTCTTGAACATCATCATTATTAACTTGTAAATTTATTTGCTTGGCAAGATAGACAACTTCTTCAACCCCATTACTAATTTCACAATGCTCTGGCATTAATTCAGTCTGCATTTCAGTTATAAAAAAAAAGACGAATTGATGAGATTTGAAAATCGCGTAACTCTGAGCTCGTGTAAGTCGGGGGTATAACTGAATTGACTTTGTCAAGCCCGAACAAAAAACAATATCTCACGCATGCCTTATAATTTGTAATGTCACACCATTTTTACATACACTGAAGTGCCACTGAATTAGGGATACCTACCTAAAAACAAGTTGGGCCTCCTCTGGCCTTGGTATTGGCTGCCGCACGACAAAGCATAAATTAAACAAGTTTTTGGAAAAGTTCCATGGGAATGACTAGCCAAATATTGGCTAAAACTGTCCATACTTCTGTAAGGTTTGCTAGTGCTGTGGGAGGGCCTTTCACGCCTTGTTCCAATACATCCCAAAAATGCTCAATAGGATTTAGGTCTGGGCTTTTAGGAGGCCAATTTATGACAGAAAAGTCAGAGGAATGCTCATCCAACCGGCCAGTAGCCAACCGTGACTTGGGAGAGGTACAGTTGTCCTGTTGGAAAACTCCATTACTGTGCGGATAACAGAACAGCAGAAACAGATGGAGGAGATCAGCCAGCAGCTTTACGTACCGAATTATACTGAGAGAGCTTGGTACACACACCAAAGATCCCAAACAGTGCCACAAAAAACAGCCTGGACCATGATTGAGCCACCATGCCTTTGTACGGTTCCAACCTCGCTTGCAAGATTCATGGCTTCATGAGCCTTACGCCATATTCTCAGTCTCCCGTCGGTGTTAAGTAGTCGGAATCGATATTCATCATTCCATGCTACTCGTTTTCAGTCCTCTACATTCCAGCGTCTGCGATCTCTTGCCCAGACAAGATTTGCAGCCCGATGGCGAGCATTGAGCAATGGTACTCTCGGGGATCAATGGCTCCCGAAACTCATACGGTGAAGAGACCGTTGAACAGTCCTCTAACTTACTAGCGTCATCATTCAACTGGGTGGTAATTTGAGCTATTTTTTGGTTTCACTCCCAACGTAAAATACGCTTGAGCCGTGTCTCACCACGCACTGTCAAGGCTAATTGTCCTTTGCATTTAGCCTGATCGCTATTTTTTTTATCCACAATCCATGTATTCTAGGTATACTCTTGATGTTGTCGACCTTGAAAATTCTAGCTGTCTGGTGATTTCGGAAATTGAATGGCTCATGCGTCTCGCACCTACGATTTGTCCGCGATTGAAGTTAAATCAGGTAGTTTACCCATACTGGCAATTCCAACAACTAATTCAGAACAACCACAGTACACGCTATATATGCAGATACCACAGCACCCTCACTTGTGTGCTCATAAATGACGCGCAGCGCTACACAATTTGAAAAGCTCTTGATATCCCTAATTCAGTGGCACTTCAGAGTATTTTAACATGTTGCACTGTAAATGAAAATTTGGTAATTAACAAGCACTAGTGAATTTATACTTATGCTCAAAGTTCGGAGGAGAAAAACCGATTGAAGCAAAAATAATTCGGTAAAATGCAAAATAAGAAAAAAACCAAACGCTGTACTCTCAGAAATAGTGCTTTATATACTGGGTGTTAATACATTTTTTGGCTAACGATTCCGGTTATTATAATCTTATGTGCGATGCGAGTTTAATTCGAAATTTGCATCTCCGAAAATGAGTATAACATTTTACATATACCTGATTGCTGTATAGTCAGCTAACACCTAAGAATAATTGTGAGTACTACGAAAGTGTTATATTAATATTGTAGAGTAGCATAATCCTATAAAATAACGTTATACATTCCGAGATCACAGCGAAATAATATTCTTAGAACAAAACTTTGTCTTTTTCTTGTAGCACTTAACAAATTGACTATAAAATACGCCTGAAAATGGGACAGGACTCTTTCTAGTGTAAATTTATAAAAAAGTTATACAAATATGACCCCCTCTGAACAAAAAAAGTTACGAACGAGTTTTCAGTAATTCAACATTATGTTTCACATTCCTATTTATTTTTAAAACGATCTAAAATATAAGAGACATTTAAATTTTTGCTAAACATAGAACATTTTATCTTAGTCACTATATCGCTTAAGAACACTTATTTTGCTTATATGAGTAGTATTAAATTTCGTAACAATACAGTGGTTTTCTTAAAAAAAAAAATAATAGATTAGATCTAATATTACGTAAGGCATACGTAAAAAAAAATACAGTTAATTGTTTTCATAACCTTTCTAGAAATTTCTCTTCCAGTTTAAAATTTCCTGAAAAAGTATATTTTGCATTAAGAATGTTTTAACTCTTTCGTGGGCCATTTATTTCGCTTTTGAATTTCTCGCCGTTTTTTATGTTTTATTAACAATTAAACGATAACATTTAAGAAATTTACTTTATTTTGTCAAATTTTATGTTTACATTTAAACTTCACGGGTGGGAAGAATACTTCCCAAGCAACCATTCACCGTCATAAAGAAAATTAAATTTAATGGTGATTATTTTCCATGAAAAAATGAAAAGCATGTTGCAATGCACAAGGGGACAACATATTCTACACACATGTAGCGAGTCCTTTTTTTCTTGTCCTTTGCTGCTACCTTTCCTAAATCGTCTGTTGTTGGAAACCATCTTTGACATATGATTTCTCACACTGGTTAAGAAAACATCATCCGGAACTACACATTTCTTTCCTTGGAAATCTATTAGCTGACAAGCTAATGCTGTACGGAATGTTAGCTGGTTTAAACTTCTGTCTATTTTATTCACTTGCCACAGTATGAAACTATTTATGATGGCAAGACCAATAAGAAAAAAGATAGATTTTGGAATTAGTCTTCCCATCGTTATAAAAGCAAGGTCAATATATAATAATGGGTTTTGCGCTTCCCGCAAGTGTATTTTGTAAGATCATGTAGATGGGAAGTAATCTTCCCAAGTTCCACGATGGGGTTAAAGTCGATAACTGCATATTGGAGTTGGCATCCGTTTTTACTAAGGAATTTACAACTTTTATACTTGTAAACGGAAAATAATAATAATAAAAAAAAGGCTTGATATTTTTAAAAACCTAATAAATTGTACAACAAAATTAAATCCTAAAATATTTTTTCAGTTTATTCTTGAATCTGCGATTTTATATAAGATGGATACCTCATCATAAAGACACTCATATTATGAATAATTTCGTTAAAATGTCAATTCCTTTATGTTTTTAATTTTCTGAAGAATTTGATCCGTATTAGCAGAATGTAATCATGACTTTTAGAAAGCATCTTAATTTCAAAACTTTTTTATTTATTTTTTAAGAGAAAGTAGTTTTTAAAAGTACAATTTTTTAAATTTAAGTGTACCCTACCAAAAAAACATGCTTGTTAGTTAAAGGCTTTTTGAAAAAGGTGTCATTCTCTAAGAAATAAATGTATTTTGATGACTAGAATATATGAAAAATTACACTATCAAATATCATCATTGTTAAGATATAAAACTACACGAGTGTTTTTGATCTCAAGCAAGCCTTCTTAAACTCCTTATTAATATAATTATTTTTAACTGAATATAATAAATTATATATATTTTGATTACTTTTTATAGAAAACTAAATTACATATTAAATAGAATTAAATTAAATTGCTAAAATTAAAATAATTAGATAATAAAAAGCAAAAATGCATATTCCTTGAAAAATATATTGAATATGGAACTCTTCTAGTATTTTATATGGCAATAATTAGTGTTATTACTACTAAGTTATAAATGCCATTAAAATTTCTTTAAAGCAATAAAAGGATCCGAGGGGAGAAGATTAGAACTCTAATAAATTTTCTATTTTTATTAAATTTTCTAAAACGTATCATTTATGAAATCATTTTGTAGATGTTATAACTTTCTAATTTTTAAGGCAATATAATGCTGCTGAGCATAATTGCATTCTTCACATTCATGTAGTTGAAATCTATCTCTGTGTAGTAATTTCTCTAATAAATCTAAAAATATATGGAATTGGAAAAATGAATGCAAATATATCTTTTTTTTAATTTCCTTATTTCAGTGAAGGTTAAATGCAGTTGTATAATTAATATTATTTAAATGTGGATGTTAGTGACAGATAAAAAGGAATCGAATACTTTTTGAATTTAAAATAATTTACCCAATAGCAAGAAAAATTTATATCTTAATTGGACTATTTACATTGATAAGGTGTAATTTTTTTTTTACATCTGATAAAAATGATTTAGATTGTAAATAATACTATTATTCTAAATGCTGTAATTTATTCCGAAAACTCATTTTTTTTTTACGTAGAAAAGAATTATGAAAACATATTTTATAAAATTTCTAATGAAACATTCATAGTTCATATTAGTTCTCTTTTATTGAATTAATACCCAACGGTGCATTAAAATTGTTTTTATATTTTACTAAATAAAAACCATTTTAAACCAACAAGATGAAAGAACTTTTGTATAAATATATTCTTGAAAATGATATGTTGCCAAAGAGCACTTTTCATGCACTGTGGAAGCAGCGAACAATAGTAATTGCGTGAAACGTTTATGAAACAGGTTTATGGAAGAAAAAAATAAACTATTGTCATTTAAATTCTTATGAGATAATGAAAAGAAGAAAGAAAGTTCACGAGCGTGCGTATAGATAAATCGTCTAATCCGTGAAGCCATAGCAATATTCTCTTAAAGTTTATGAAATGTTTAAGCTGTTTTTTTAAACTATAGCTTGGATAAGTGTTATTATATATAAATAGAATTCTTTCAAAAAAGGTTACCATTAAAATTTTATGGATTCGATGACAAATAACTTTAGGCAACCGTATGTACATACATGCAAACGTACAATGCATACACGAGGCGTATTCAAATGATATCCGACCATAATGTTCTGTGTAAGCAAATGAAACAAGGAAGGAAGTGTTAGATATGCATATTCAGACAATTATAATAAGTATGCGTAAATCTCCTCCTGTAGAGGCGATTCTTTTCATTATCTCCTCCTGTAGAGAGGAGATTTACGTGACAGTCACAGGAAGACTGCTGATAAATGTGGAAGTGTAAGTGAGAATCGTTGGCTCTTTCCATTTTAGTCAAAATGGTAAAAACTTAAGCAAAGCTACTGCGATAAACTTTATGTAAGGCCTAATGACTGCTCGAAACCAGAAAATATCTTGAAAAAATCAGAAAAGGAAACCTGATTCTAGTTTAGAGTAAACATCTTACGAAAAACTGACGAACCAGTTGCATTACATCAAAAAATAAACATTTCAGAAATACGAGTGAATACGGGCCGGAATACGAGTACTTCTTATGAATAAAAGTCGGATATAAATAATTTTTAAAATACTACGCACATGAAATAATTACGAATGAGAAAATCAGTATAGACCACAAATATTTAAACATTTTATTTGTTCTCTTAATTTGAAAAAAAAAATACCAGTGCCTGAAATTTACATTGATAAATTCATAGCATTTTTAATAGCAAGGACTTTTTGCTCATTCAAACAAAATTATTCCAATATAATTTGCAGCCTAGTTTATTTTTACATTAGATATCTTTTCAATCCTGTTTCTGTACAACTTAAGCTAAAGTTACAAGCTTTTAAGTTTCTTTCTTTTAGTTATACTCTTAAAGTGTTCATTTTATTATCTTGTCTCAAGTGACTTTTCATAAAGATCTCTAGAGAATTTCCTAAAACTAGCCTTTGTGTTTTAACGACGACCGGTGGCATAACAATACGTTTTCATTTTCTTTTTATCATTTACGACTCCCTTTTCACTGGATCAAGCTCTTTAAACGATGCTATTGCGTCAGAAACAGTTCACTTGGGGATTTTTAATGTCCTAACAAAATCAAAGTAGTTTATGTTTTCTCTAATTAACGGTAAAACCTTTAATGTCTGTATCTACCTTAGGTACGAGATAAAATTGTTAAATGCAACCATGACCATGCGGCTGCCGCAGCCTGTATTTACTGGAATATTTTAAAGAAAATACAACGAAATATGTTAATAAAACTTCTAATATAAACTGTGCGTAGCAATCCTTTTAAATGGTTAAAAAGATAAGAGGATCACGTTTAATAAATATTGTAATAAATTTTTTGCAGTAACTTTAAGTAATGATTGTTCATTTACGAAATTTTATTGTGAAAATTATGTTATGTAAAAGCAAACGAATTTTGAAAAATGTATATCGAAATGTTGGATGGAGAAAGAAAAAGATGAAAAATAAACAAATACAGCTGGAAACTTATTACTTGACGTTATACGAAATTTTTTATTAAAACTAAGCCTTTGGTATCCTATACATTTTTAGCATTTGCGGAAAGAAAAAATAAATAATTTTTTAATTCCTTCCACTTCATGTTTTATTCTAATCTTTTATTATTAAGAAGAATATTGTCGAGTGAGAGTTATATTGTCACTGCATGAGAGCTATTGGCGACGGACCTCATAATTTTGAACCATGGTCAAGTGAGGATGACGATCACTAGGCTGCCACATCCACAAAAATTTGTCGAATATTATTTCAAAATAAAATGTAATAATTGTTAAAGAATTATTTTTCATATTAATGTTCATGTGATTAAGCCTAGTACCGCTGAAGACTCGCCGTGTAGTGGAGCGATGTACGTTAAATCTGTCGAGGTTCAAATGACCTCCCGTTGGTGTGGTGTGAAAGTTAGGAGAGGGATGTGCCACGTCACTTGACCATCGTTTAAAATTAAAAGGTCCATCGCCAAACGCTCTCGAGTACCTGGATAGTGCAAGATTAATACACACTGACTTACTGATTGATTTAAATCGATAGTACTAGTTATTGAATTTACAGTATAAGCAGTCTAAATAATCTAGAAAGACTTTTAAAACAGTATAATTAATTTATTATTAAATTATACTGTGTTTTAATTTTCTAAATATAAATATTTTTTATTTAAAATAAAAAAAATGCTATTAAAATTTTATTACAATATAACATTAAGCCACGATATTTCTAAGAATTTTCTCCATTAACAAAATAACATAATTATGGTTTTCGATTAGTTTTATATTTACTAATGAGTAGTCAACAAAGCAGTATGATCATAAATTATACTACAAAAAGCCTTCAAATAAATGAACTCTTTTTAATTTGAAATATATACGAGATGGGTATATGATAAAATGTAGTACTAGTAAATATTTTGCCTGGCATGTTCATTTACGAATTATAACTACACAGTTATAAAAATACGATGTTTTTTTAAACTTGTTTTGTAATTAATTAAGAAAGAATTTTTTGTTATATTAAACAAAAGTTTAATAAAATATAAATATATATTTTTTATTTTACCTTTCTTTTTTGTTGCAAGTAATATACAAAGTAATTAATATTAATCTTCAATAATTATTTTAAGATATTTATGACAGTAAGTTTATAAAATTGAATATAAAACTTAGAAGCATTTTCAAATATTTACACTCATGTCCATAAATTAAGGATAATTCTGAATCGTTTGGAAATCCAACTCTAGAGAAAAAAATTTCCTCTCTTGAATTACAGCATACATCTTCAAGTATAATATGCAAATTACAGGAAGTTACCAGATGAGAGAGATAGGTAGTACGTCACAATGACGAGAATGTAAGAGATGGCTGTAGAACGAATAGTGGCAAAGAAGTAAAACTGTTCACAAGTGTTTTGTAAGCCGCTCAGTGCCATAACCAATTAGTTATGACTCAGGGGACGCATTTGGATGATTTTTTAAGGTAGAATTATTGGCCACCTGAAATGTGGGCGTACTTAGATGGAAGTAACCGAGGAACTTTGGAATTGCCCAAAGCGTCCTCTCTAGACTTTGGCAAAGATGCTACGAGATTCTCGTTAGATGACGGAAATTTCAGTAGACGTTACAGGTCAGTCTCCAGTTACAACGCCGAATAAAGAACGGTGTTTGGCAGTAATTGTCAAAAGAAGCAGACGGAGCACAGTATCCAATCTGTCTCTTCAACTATCTGCTTCCACGGGCGTGATAGTTTTAAGACAAACCGTGTAAAAACGTTTGGGACATATTGGTTTATATGTTTGCATGTCTCTCAGACGTATTTCCATCGCGGAAACTCTCTGTCGTCAGTGGTCAGCCTGGGTGAATGAGTGAATGTGGGTTTTTTTGGCGCAAGAGCCAAATCTGGCTATACTGTACCAAACAATTATTAAAATAATAAAATTCATGATAAAATATCTAAAATCAATTGGCAAGAAAGTTTCAGTACAAGTTAAAATATCAAATCAATTATAAGAAACGTATTCCAATGATAAAAGCTAAAAAATTTATTGGGGGATTTCCCCCAACAAATCAATCCAGATTATAAAATAACCGATAGGGTCAAAACAAATTAAAGAAAAAAGCGAAATCGTATCGAAATACGATAATATTTTATGAAATTCACCAGAGATGTAAAAACCGTTACAAACGAGACAAAATCCTAAAATGAATGTGTTTTATAAAAGATAAAAATTATTTTGGACTCTTTCCAACACGGGTTGGAGTAATAGTGAATAAATATTCCTCACGTCTCCAGCTCTCATTTTGCCAGTACTCATCCGATAAAAAATATTTATCTTTCTCGGTTGGGTATAGATAATTTTTATCCAACCGCGGTTCCGTTTCCTCTTCTACTTCGTATATAATCATGTCTTCTTCTGACGAGTCCTGTAAAGGTGTGCTTTTTTGGGTTTGTGAGATGTCATTTGTATTTCTATTTTTGGGGTAATATTTCTATTAGGACGCTTTTTTCTGTAAGTTTGTGAAGTTTGTTTTGTAGCCTGGGATATGTGTGGAAGGCATGGTACTAGATGTAGTGGAAGTAGTTTCAAAAACAGGACCTGCCCCAGCTGGTAAAGCTGAAGACATTGATATTGTGGATGAGGAAAGGGCTTTATTAGATAAGGCTGATTCAACTGAGTTACATAAACTATTAGATTTGGCGGGAGTAATGCCTATTAAAGGAATAGGTGGCTGAGATATTCTGATGACGATGTAACTGTGACAGAAGATGTGAATGGTAGGAGGTGTGCCTGAGTTGAGGTACACAATTTGGTAATTGTAGAAATTCTGGATGTCATTGTTGGTTTCAGAAACGATGTTAAAGGTTGTAGTAATTGCAAAGGTGGGCATACTATTTTTGTAATATTTTCATCTGTTTGGGTGGTTGCAGTTGAGGGTTCGGCAGCCTGAGCGAATGTTTGAGAAATTTGTGGGACTATTAATTTACGGGCTTCAGCATAAGAAATATTTTTATTTGTTCTTATTTCTTGGATCCGTTTTTCTACTTTCCATTTGGAGCATACTTTAGAATCCGATGAATGAGCATGTGAACAGTTTATACATTTAGGCTCTAGAGTGCAATCAGTGGAAGAATGTCCAGCAGACGCACATCTAAAGCACGTTTATTGACCACGGCAGGAAGTTTGAGAATGACCGAACCTCTGGCATTTAAAGCAGCGCAGTGGATTCGGTATATATGGGCGTATTTTACAATTAAGATATCCGGCTTTTATAGTCATCGGTAAGTTTGGGCTAGTGAAAGTTAAAATTAAATGTTTGGTTGGAATTACAGCTGCAACTTTTTTTATTGTGATTCTCCTGACCTGAATAACACCCTGATTGGAGAATCCCTCAATTATTTCCGTTTCAGGGGTGGTCAACAGGTCAGGTTCAGAGATAACACAACGACAGGAATTGAGGGTTTTGTGCGGACTTATCGTTACAGGATTATTTAGTAAAAATTTAGCGAGCAGAAAGGACTTTGTTTGTAAAGCAGAATTAGTTTCTATAAGCAGATCCCCGGAACGCAATCGTTTTACTAAATTCGGTTCACCACCTATTCCTATTAAGGTTTTGTGAATTGAAAATGGTGATTGTTTTGACATTTCGTTGTTTGGTAGAGAAATAAGCAAGAATCTGAATGAGTGGCAATTTGGTCTCCTGTGAAAGTGGGTAATACAAGGCCTTTACCCGGGCACTGCAGCATTGGATCCATAAGCGTGAGAAAAACCTTCATTCTGGCGTACCTCTACCCACCACGGAGTTCAACAAGGGAGGCAGTGTGCCGGTCATCTGGCAAAAGCCAGGCACGGCGCTTACCTAGAATACACCCAGAAAATGGTACTACAGCATCAGTGCGAGGATCCAACGGATAAACCCACCACCCCTTATCTGCAACACTATCCCTAAAGCAATGTCTCCGAAGAGATCACCACCCGATTGACAGGAGCGGGCTCACACCTGCCTCCCGTCTACAGCGAAGCTTGGGCCAAAGGGAACGCAAAGGTATCCCCATGATACTATTTTCCTCCTCTCGGGACGCCGCACACGGCAAACATGAGGGTTGGTAAACCAACGTAAAACATTTAATAAAACAACACAAATATCAGAAATACAGAAAACAAAACAAATTAAAACCAAATGAATACATTACAAATTAAAAATTAAACTGTGTTGTAACAATATGAATTACATGTAATTCAATAAAAAAATAAAGAAAAGTTGAGCAATCTTCATATGTATTAAAAAATTATTTATCTGTGGTCTAGACTGAAAAAGAAAGAAAGGAGAAAGTATGACAAGAAAAGGGTCGAAAATAGAGAAGTATCACTAGGGTACCCCGGGGTCGTGACACCCGTGTTTACCAAAGACATTAAACCCTTTGAGAAAAGGAAAGATCACTAGGGCTCCTCGGGATTGTGACACCATACTCATCTAAAGAAGGTGAGCCCGTGAGGGGGTGGTTAGCCTGGAGTAGAGAGCATATAACGTGTGTGTGTAGATATCGTCAGAGTTGGATTGTGTGATGTTTTCCGAATAATATAGGTTTAGCTTGCATTCTGATTCACGTCGGACTTTCATATGGAGAATATCAGGTATTCGTTACCACCAAGACAGCATCATTGAATGCACCATTACGGTGTTCCAGAATTGCTCGTTTCGGGGAGGGGGATTATACTGGGCTTCAGAACAAAACTACAAGTTCAAATCGGAACCATGACATTCCGAGTTTATCAGGACGTTATTCTGAAACTACATGTTTGCTTAGGGGTACCGATGGTGAAAAATTTGTGTTTATGGATGACAGCATCCACCCTCACCGAAAAAACGTATTAAGATAATGTTTTCAATTTGAAGATATCACCCGTATGGAATGGCCAGCATTCTCACCTGACTTTAATCCAATAAAGCATGTGTAGGATATGTTTTGCGACGAGTTTCAGCCCGTCAACCCCTTCCTACATGTGTACCGGAACTTCGGAGAGCATTACTTGCTGAGTGGAGCTATGTTTCCCAAGATCAGCTCGATAGTTTAAAATTTAGCATGCCTAGGCGTTTTATGGACTGTATTTAATCTCATGGGAGGCATACAATGTATAGCCTGTCATACCAACCACGTAATATTAAGTTTTTGTAAAGGGGGTTTTTCTCTTATAAATGCTACAAATATCAAAAATCGTTTATGAATAGTATCATAGATACACCATCTTTTTTGATCTTTATCTTTTGTTAAATGAATTGGCTTTATGAATAAGTCAAGTTTATTTTGTTTCTGAACCTTTATTTGCCGGTGCAGGCACTATCCTTAATTTATGGTCATGAATGTATATTCCTTCCATTATATTTGTGCTGTATCATTAAAATAACCGAAGACTATATAATATGCTGAGTGAGAAAATTATTTGAAGAGAATGAGAAAAACTTTCTTTTCATTTATGTTCTTTAAAAAACAATACAAATGTAAGCAAAATGTATAATTTAAGTTATTAAAAATTAAAAGAACCTTCATTTTTCAGTTAATAAAATATTGCTCAAACCATTCTTTACAAACAAATAAAAATTGTTAAATAAAATTCTTCATAAATATTATTTATCTAAACAATTAATAAATGCTGATTAGTCTTTCATGATTATCTAAAAAAATGATATGAAACTATATCCTTTTTTCACTGGTGGCTGTAATCAAATGATTATGATCGATAATATGAGGCTATCATTGTTTTAGTGGATTCTTGAGTTGGAATCCAACTAAACCTCGATAACCCATGAAGGTTTTAAGCAAGGCTTGGTAGACTTTCGGGAGAAAAGAGCCACGTTGTTAATGAAACAAGGTAACTAAGATATCAAAGGACCATTTGTCCCCAAAATAGCGCCAAAATCTGTACAAATTTTGTTGGGAATACATAAAAAAAAGTCCAAAGAACTGTACCTGTAACATCCGTAGCTTACGAGAAAAATACGGCAAATGATGATGCATAATGGGCCTCCGGCGCATTTCCGTGCTCATGTACGTGATTGGCTGGATATGGCATATCTCGGCTGCTGGATAGGACATGTGGGTCCGATTATATGGCCGTCATGATCACCAGATGTAACTCTGTTGGATTATTTTCATATGGGGGAGTCTCAAGGAATTGGCGCATCGAGACGAAGTGACAACACAAACGGACTTGCTTACACGTTTGCATGCTGCTTGTACTTCGGTGGACATTGCACTGCAGCGATGTGTGAACTCATCCATTCCTCTGAGTGCTCAAGTCTGCGTCGATATGCTCTGTGGACACTTTGAATATCTGCCTTTTTAAATATTTGCAAATAATGCTGTTGATGTATCTAATACGGTGTTTTTTCCTTGCACTGGCAGTGACGTCATACTTTGTTTTTAGTATTTTTCTCGTAAACTGTGGATCGTACAGATACAGTTCTCTGGGTCTACAGGTACTGTTATTAGGGAGGTTGGCTAAGGCTGAAACAAAACAACATCTACACAGGATCGCTGCTTGGCACTAAGTGCACTACGACATCGGCTTCTTAGCTTGCTTGTGACTTTTCTGCTGTGTCTGAAAAAAGAACTTCCAAACAGTCTCCAAAATTCTTTCAGGGACTGACCTCTACGCCCATCATCCAGAATTGTATGTCCCCTTGTATACATGAAACAGAAAAGACCGGTTATTATAGACCTGGAAACATCAGTCTTGGAAACCACAATAATGGAGGCGTATTCTTTTCAGCGATTATTCGATATTCTCCAGACAAAGTGATTCTCGTAGAGTCTTCATCAGGAGAGAAAGTGGAGTTTGCTTTCCTCCATCCTACGTAACAAAAATCGCCAGATTTGGCGACCATGGAATCCTTGCGTGGGACGGCATAAAGTTGGCAGTCGTATTCTACTTTACGTCTTCGATGCGGGTATTATCAACTCACAATGCTATAGGAATGAGGTCATTGAAGCCTATGTAAGGTTGTTCTGGGTGCTATGGGTCCGGAGTGGACGACAATAAGTGGCCCCATAGAGCTCACATTGTTGAGGAATTTCATGAAGAAGAATATATTCGCTTTTTGGATTGGCCCTGGAGGTTTCCGGATCACAATCCCATTGAACATGTTTGGGATGATCTAAGAAGAGCGATTTCTCAGCGTAACCCCTCCCAGGATCCTCCCAGTGAGTTAAATGTCGCACTTTCGGAAGAATGGACTTTGTTGCCTCAAACATTTATCGACACCCTTATAAGCAGTATAACAGCTCATTGTGATACTTGTATACCAGTGTACGGTGGTTACACTCCATAGTTGCGAGACTTCTCTCGAGTTAAATGCTTTACCACTGATTCATGATTTCACACTTTTTGATATGCCCTGCATCTTAATTCAAAATTAAAATTTTCATATTGTTATGTTCTCATTGTAATACGTCTCTTTGTCAAATTTCGAGGCAACATACCGTAAATAGTTCATCAGTTTTCACAGATTTTAGGTTTGTGACCTTCATTTTTGGGCATGAGTGAAGTAATGCTGAAATAATGAAATAAATAATTAATGCATTATTATTATTGCTACCAACTGATATAATATCGAAAGTAAATTATTTTCATACCATCGAGTTGCATACGAAAAAAAAAAAAAAAAAAAGTGGAGCTCAGTTTTTTAAAACGATTGTTGAATCTGAAATTCAAATATATTTTATTATAAAACTCCATCTCCCAGAATTTATCTTATGCATTAGTTTAAATTATTAGAGATAATAAAAATAAAAAAGTCATGTCTCTTGCATTTTTTTTTCGTATAGTAAATTTCATTCCTGAAAGACGGAGATAAAAGGAAATTTATTCTGCTCATTCATCTTTCTTACTTAATATTTTAAAAACACTTACTGTTGATGATTTGTGGTAGACACATTTCTCTCACCACTTACTAATTCAGAAAAAGACAACAAAAGTACCGAAATTTTCTGTTTAATGATTTGAATGCGTTTTTGTGTGAATAAACTCTAGACACAATTGTCAAACTTGTCAATTGTGCGAAATCGAAGAATTTAAATTTCCATCTGAGGTAAAGCTCAGAACATTTTTCAGGGGTATATATTAGTTTTTAAATTTTTTTGGAAAAATTCTGTGTATCATGACATAAAAAGAGCAAACAAAAGATACAACTGAAAATTTTCAAATATGTTTTTAGACTATCTTTTATTTTTAATGTTTATGAAACTATCTCTTACATCATGCTTGGAATGTTTTAAGTATTATTTTTATTAAATTTCCTTCATATATAATTATCTATGCTTCTTACTAAATGCATGTGATGCTAACTTATTTAAATTAACTGTAGTGTATATTTTTAATTACAAAAATGTGTTAATAATTAAAAAGCTTATTTAAAATCCATTACTTTCAGATTTATAATGATCGATCTTATGCGTTCATAATTTTTAATACAGTGAGGGAAAATATGCTCTGGTAATCTATGAAGTAACTCATTCATTGTTCTTGTAATTTAATATTCTTGTTGTCTATAGGTTAAGGAAGACGCTTAGCATACAATTAGTTAATACAATATAATTTTTATTCATTAATATTAATAATTATTGAATTTATTATTGATTCCCCTTCATCAGAACTTTGCTTGGTAATTCATAATCTTATTACTTCTTGCGATCACAAAAAATGATCAATACACGTATGGTTAAAATCTCTATTGTTTTTAATAATTTATTTACTATTTTGTTCAGAAAATAGTTATAGGATGTAAATTATTTCTATATAAAAAATAGGAATAATTTCTTAACGTATAACCTTATTCAGCTAAAAAGATTAAAAAAAATTATGATTTTCTTATTTGATTTAATTTTTTCAGATTCTCATGAGCGTTAATCATTTTCATATACGCATGACAAAACATTTTTTTTTGTAAAAAATTTGCTATTAATACAATTTTTAATTTAAGTATCCGAACACGTTAAAATGGCCAATTCGGTCAAAACACATATTTTTTTATTTTTTTTTATTTTACTGAATCGAGCTATCTATTGGTTTTACAAAAAACCTACTTTTCTTGTCTCTACGCTACCTAGAGGCCAAGTTAAAATCAATTTTATTGAATTAGAAAAACCAGAAGTGGGTCTTCAATCTTCCAGAAGTGGGCATTTAAATGATTCAAAATCTATCATGGCGAGTCTGATAGCTCAAAATGTTATGCATGTATTTACATAAAACTTTTTGAGTCTGATATTTTTTTATTTTCTAGAGAATGTACTAAAATATATATTTCTTATTGTTTACATATTCTTTGGTTATGTCTTGTTATATAAATAAGGGTCTCATAAGAATGTCATATTTCTTATAATGTTTACTCAATCAGCTCTAAAATTTTCAAATTTTAATGAAATATTAATATTTTATAGTATATTCTCTAAATAAATGTATCTAATTTGTTTTAGTAATACTTTTACTGATATAAGTTTGTTACTTTTTTTTCTAATTGCTTTGAAGTTTTTCAAAAAATATATACTAGTTAAAATCTCACTAATAATTGTGATTTTTGTAAAATTTATGGATGCATTTTTTAAACATTGTTGAGTAGTTAAATATTAGTATTTATTAGTATTGGTTCCTAAAATAGCATTTGTAACGTTTTAGTGTGCTAATTTTTGAAAATTTACTCTGAACGTGTTCGGATATCTTAAATCAGTGAAATAATTTTAGATTCAATTTTCATTGCTTTTTAGTGTCACACTTTGAAACTACATGAGGTAACTATTGATGACGAACCTCGCAATTTTAAACCACGATCAGGTGACGAAGACGACACCTGAGCTTGCATCCCATTCTTTAAATTTCTTCTCCACGCCAACGTGAATACTTTTACTTGACAGGTTTAACGTGAACCCTTTCCCCTATATGGCGGGTTTTCAGGGGCACCAAGACTTGACAAGTGTAATATTTTTCATTCAAAGCTAGAGAATTACATTTTAATGTGTTGTACCGTTATCAAAAAATATGCTTAGATCAGGGGTTGGCAATCTATGGCACGCGTGCCAGATGTGGCACGTGGTGCAATTCGCAGTGGCACTCTACACTACTATACAAATTTGTCAAATTTTGAGTGGATGAAAGTTGATAAATTTGTAATGGATCTTATTTGACAAAAATTTTGAGAATTCTGGATATTTACGGAGTTACGAAAAAACCTGAAACATAACACTAAAGATAAATTTACAACTAATTCGTAAATTAATGAATGTAGTTGCTGGAGATATTTAATTGCTTGAAAAGAGAACATTGCATGTACTCTGCTTTCCACTTTTGGTTCTACATATCACAGTCAAAAAATATTTCGAGTCTGCAAAGAAATTGTTTAACAACTGAATACTCAGTATCGTGTCAAATTTAAAGTTATGCATCATATCCCTGATTCTGCAATATGAATGTAGAACGGTGTAAGCATTAGGTTCGCGCATTAAAATTTTTATTTACTTTTTTATTCAACTGTAATGAAGGAAAACACTTATATTTTACGTTATCTATATCTTATTTTAATAAATATGTTTAAAAATTCCTAATATATGTACAATTTCAATTATTTTTATTTTTATTGCAGAAATAGTTACGTTTTATGCTATTTATTTTTGTGTTAAGAAATATCTTTAAATGGTGCGTAATTTATATATAATATAACTGTAATTATTTAAAAACTATTAGCCTCTATACTCTAATTCTGCATGCATTATCACGGAATCGAACTGCTTAAAACATGCCCTACTGTGTGGTACGCTGAATCATATCGGTAGATTGGTTTAGCACACATCACAGCTAAAATGTTGCGACCCCTGGTTTAGATCTTTATGAATCACACTTTGTGTAATGGCTTAAGAAAAATAAATATTTTCCATAATTAAACTTAAACTCCGCAAAACCAGAAGATTTAATTTTTATTACTAATTTAACATATTTATTAATATTTACAATAAGTTTAGTTGAAAAATAATGTTTCAAGGTCTTCTATCAATTAAGGTACAAGATTCAATAATGGAGATTTCAAAGGTTTTGAAATAAATTATAGCTTGTTTTATATAAGGGCACGGTGCAAATTTTTACGCAAAATTTTTTAGGTTTCCCCCTATGCGTATGTACTATGTAAAAGAGATTTTGTGCTCAAAATACAATAAAAAGCTAACCATTTAGGTTTTTTAAGGAAACAAAATATTAAATGATTTTAAAATGCTGCTCCTGCTACAAAAACTGGTGTACACACATGAAACTTAATTTACTAGTACATCAAACTACATTCAACGAAAGTTGGTTGGATTTGAAAGTTGTTATGATAGCATGATTGATATTCGTAAAATATTTCTTTTTATGAATGCTTATTGAAAATTCCCTAAAAATGTATGAATTCTAAATTAAATTATTTTTTAAACAACAAGTATTGCTTTGATTCAAAAATGCATACCAAATTTCATTACATATATTATTAGTAATATTAAGAAAATATATTATAGAATTTGGTGTAAGCACGCCCGCGATAGGAAAAAAGCCTTAGTATTTTAAATGAAGACAAACTAGTTATTTTATGTGTTTCTGAGACAAGTTAGTTTTTTTAAAAAAAGTTTTGATTTGCCTTAGGGATGTTAATAAAAACGAACAAAAAAGTTATGATAACACCACAATTTTTAAGCTTAGAGCTTTCAAATTTTGTGAGATTATAGTTAAGTATATATAAAGGATAATTATATATATATATATATATATATATAGAGAGAGAGAGAGAGAGAGGGATTTGATTTGTTGACCTATTTTTGACGATTGAATTGTACTGTGTCTTCTTAAATAATTTTTTTCTTTAAAGAATGAAGAAATGCATAGTTTAATTAAAAACATTCTGAAAAAAATATTTTAACTTTAACCCGGCACTACTCGTGCAGGTTGTGTCATATCCACCGTCTAACTTTTTTCAACGCTCCTTCTAAACCTTTTTTGGAAAATGGATAGTTTCTCGTGTAGCTGACTTTGAGGTCAAATCCTTTGAAGGGCCTTAACTTGTAGGCGAATTCTAAATATATATTTTTGGATATCATCTCTTCGGGTATGTCATACCCTGCGCGTGAACCACCGTTACAGTTCTGAATAAATGAACACGTTTTAAATCTTCCTTATGCTATATCATATTATTGTAGTTATGAGATAAAGAAATGTGATATTTAAGTACTTTAATGGATACAGTATTTAATAGATATAGTGCAACAGTATTTTTGGATGAAGAAATAATTTCTTTTCGCGGATATGATGAGAACAAACCAAATGAGGAAGAGTATAACGGCAAGTATGATTCCTCCACTGAAATCGATCCAGATTTAGAAAATGGAGACACTGTTGAAAATAAATGCTTTATATGTAGAGACACAAAAACATTTGAGAAGAATGTAATTTTAAAAGAGATACCGGTACACATCTTATCTACTTTCAGATGAAATTTTGAAAAAAGAACTTTTCTGGAACAAAATAAAAGAAAAAAAAATTCCAAAATTTTTAAATTTGGAGAATTAAAGAAGTATACTCCTATATGTTTAGTTTGAAAAAGATACAGATTAAAAAAAATCAAGATCCAGTGAAAACATCGCACTCACTCACGACGCGATTAAAGGAGTGTATACACAATGCACTGAATGCCCTTATAAAAAGGACAAAAAACTAAATTTACGTGTGAAAAATGTAATAAGCACATGTTGTACTTCCTACTTTTTTTCCTTTTTAATCTTTGTATACAAATTTTACGGTAAAAACACTATGTATGTAAACCCTTGGGTATGACACACCCTGCGCGAAAACTTTAGGTCGTTTTTTTTCACGCGAGTGGTGCTGGCTTACAGGATATTTATAGCAAGAAATTTTTTTTTACCAAATAATAAATACATTCTTTTTAATAATAGGACTGTTTAGTAACATGCCCATTTAGTAGTAATTTGACAGATTTTAATAGACTAACTTTGAATTTCCGTGTCAAATACAATGCATTCTTCTATATTGCTAAAAATATCGCATAATTTAAATGATTCTGAAAATATATCATTCCAGAAAATTTTAAAATAGTTTAGATCTTTAATATCTTTTTCCCTTTGTTCATCCTGTGCTTTATTATTCTTTAAGATTTGAAACATGTTTCTACTGTAAAATTCTGCTTTTTAAAAGAATTAAAAAAATTATTCAAATATACAATATAAATACCTTAAAAGAAATAAGGTTCTGTGTAATAAGTTTTAAGTAGGTATGTTCAAAATGTAAGAACATTCATTAAAAGGAAAAAAAAATCTTATCATTTCATATATATTAATGCGTTTCTTCAAGAATCCTGAAATGAAAATGTAATTACCCTTTTAAAATAAAACTGCTTCAAAGGTTTTTGAGTTTTACTTTTGATTTTTCCTAAACGCAGTTTCGTATATTTTCAAAGAAAAAATTTTTTTTAAAGTACTTCCACAAAACTAATGTAATTATGCATTTTATACGGATTATAACATGTAATTGTACTTGGATAGTTTAAAATAGAATTAATAAAACCAATTGGATAGAATAAATTAGATCATAGAGTGATGTAGAACATTTAGAATTTTAGTTGATAAATTTGTCACGAAACAATCAAAGTCTACGTAACAATTAGAGAGTTCAGCACTTGGAAGATTATTAACTGGACCCGACGGGGTATTAGGTATAGAAACCATAGCTAATTAGAAACTACATATCAATTATACTTTATTGATTAATTAGTCTAAGTTTATGAAAGGAAGATCGCAATCTTGAACAGCTATAAAGAGTTCATCTTTACTTCTCTGATACGACCAGAAGGGATGTAGGTCACTGCTACCATTTTCAGAAACATCCTGGCTGATGTATGCCAAATCTGTAAAGATTTAAAATCTTCCCGTTGGTGTGGTAGTCAGGAGAAGGGGGGAGGGGAGGGTGCCAGCTCAGGTATCATCCTCGTCACTAGGCAGAGATACAAAATTACGAGGTCCGTCACCAATAACCCTCGTGTTGTTTAAAAGTGCGACCTCTCTCTCACTTAGAAACACCCGATGGGTTTCAGAGCATATTTTAAAAAATCCTTCCTCAAACTAACTAGAGGCAATAGTAATGCTGTCGTCAATATGATCCGACAGAAGAATTATTGTAATTATCTAGCTCCATTTTAAATCACTTTGTACAAAATGTTACACATCTGCGTTTCTTCTTTAAGAAGGCAACAGCTAAAAATTTTAAGCATTGCAGAAAAAATCTCGTCAGTTTTAAGAAGAAAACTCACAAGACAGCTGGTTACAAAGTGAAATCAAAATGTTTAATATTAGTTATATAATAGATACCAATGAAATTAAAAAAAAATTGTGAAATAAAAGGTGACGATTGTAAAAAAATGAGTGAATTTTTCGTATTTAACTTCTGAATTACTTCTCAATTCTAGCATTCGTCTATTTTCTTACATTTTTCAATATTTGGAAAATATTCTATTTGGATAATTCAAGTGTCATAAATAACAAAGTTTAAAGCTCATTTTCTTGTGTTTTAGATTAGTTTAGTTGTTTTAGCACATACGATTTAAACGTTACAAGTCACACTATCACAAGAGTAAAACGATTTCATGTATAAGTTTCATTGAAAATGAAGATGGATAATTTTGCTGTATAAATATAAATACAATATATTGCTCTTAAATGTTTATTTATACTCTTTTTAGCATATCAATGTGACTGATGGTGTTTAATTAAATAAAAAACTTAATTGCAAACAAAGTTTAAAAAATAATTTAATCTTAAGATCAGCATGAAATATGATTACAAACTATCTTTCTTACTTTTCATATTTTTTTCTCCTTTTCTTATTTATGCATTTCTTTCTAGGTTTAAAAGAATTAATAACATATGACCTTTAATTACACATACCTCTAATAGGCTTTCTCTGTCAATTAAAATTCTACGATGTCCTTTTATTTGCTTAAAAAAATTAAAATGTGGTAGGAATGGAAAAAGTTAATGTAAAAAACATAAAAATCGTGCGAAGTTCGGTCACAAACTGTTTCACTGCTTTTCAAAGTTATTTCCCTTATTTGTTATCTTTATATTCTCATCTGAATCGAAAAGGAAAAATAACACCAGATCTTGGTCGAAGTATAACTTTTAAAATATCCGTGGTACATTTTCTATATCAATAAAAACTTTCAGCCGATATCAAATTCTTAAAAGGTATACCTACACAGACTCAAATCATTTTTTCTGTTACTACTCTGAACCAGGATAAAGTAAGTCAGTAAGAAACGTGACACTGACTTTTCTATAGTCCAATTTTTGGACAGCTGTTTGCAAGTCACGATATCGAAAGGAAAAATGTGTAAAATAAATAGATGTCGAATTTATATTTTTTTTCGAGAATTCTTCATCAATAAATCGTCGCGTTGTTTACCTTTCTATTTGTTGAGTATCACATCAATTGGAAATGAAAAGCTTCTTTTTCAACTGCAGTTATTCACATTTTTTAGCTTTAAGATTGAAGAGTATAAAATTTCTTTTTCTATGAAATATTTTTACTTACCAGCATCAGATACAAGTAGTACAGATAAGGAAAGTACAAGATGGAAATTTCGAATGGAAAACTTGAGTAATATTCTATCCATATAAATGGTTCCAAAAGGAATGTATAAGGATAGTTTGTGTTGATACTATATGTCAAAAATCATTATTGTTACACTATTTTTACATAAACAGACATTTCTTATTCTTTGAAATATCATAATTTGTAACAGAATTCCTTTTCTCTCTCTCTCTTTCTGAATTGTAAATGAATACTTTGGAATATAAAAACGTACTTTATCTTAAATATTTTTTTGTTTCTTTCTAGACAGAAATGAAGAAAAAGCTGAAGCACATATTATTTAAACATTTTTCAAAATCAGTTAATGGTTTGGTAAAATTTTTTTTGAAGTTATAGACAAGCAGGTTGCACCATTTTACAAAAAATATTCGATGTAATTAAAAATGATTTTGATGGGGATTTTCGTTCTAAAACGAATTTTAGATATTGCGGAGAATAATAATTGTTCTATAAGTAGAAATCAACTTTTTAGTAAAAAAGAGAATTTCTGAAAGAAAAATATGATACGATATGAAAGAGAGCAAAGATTATAGAAAAAAACATTAGCCCTACTGCCTAAGGGTTCTTTAGGACTCATATAGAACACATTAAATTTAAATGAAGATAAAATTTTTTTTTGTCTTATTATCTTGTAAGCGAAATATAATATTCCAAAGGTTTGAAGATTTTAGTTGCAGTATTTTTTAATAAATCTTAAACTAAATGCTTTTAAATAAGACATTCATTATATAAAAAGTACTCGAATGAATATAATTCATTTAAGATGGGGTAACTGAATATAAATGAAAGTTTATTTTTTATTCTTACAACAATCTACCATTTAAAAGGAAACGAAATCAATGTGTTACTAAAAGAATTAAATGTTACTTATTTTAACTTAGGAATGTTTTTGAATAAGTATAAATCTCAGCAAAATTATTCAAAATATACGAAGCTATTAATTCTTATTGAAATTTTACCCGATTATTCAATCGTTATTCAATCATAATATAATTTTCTTCCTATAAGTGAAAATTTTGAATACTTTTTTATTTGTTTCAAATTTTTAAAAATTATTTCATACATTTTTTTATGAAATTTAAGTAGATAATAATCCAAACCAAGCCAAATGATTCTTATCACCGATATGTGATTAGATGCAATTCTAAGTACAATATTTACTGTGCAAGGTTTTATCTTACTTTTATTATGCTATTTTTGTAAAAATTTATGTTCTATTCACAATTCTATAACAATTTCTATTGTTACAAAATTTCTTTTAAGCTAATAGGACGTATTTTAGAATAGATAGATTTTATCATTATTATTTCTCAGTATTGTTGTATTTTATAACCCTCTAATTAATTCTTAATTAAATGTTTTTTTGCATTAATTTTTTTCATGAGAATAATATTTTTTTTTCAGGAAACCACATAGCATAATTGTTTATGAAAATAAATCTACAACGATTTAATGGTTTTTAAAAATTTTCATTAAACCTAAATAATGATGAAGTTGTCAATAATTGACCATATATAGTTAAAAGATATTATTTTCTAAAATTGCTAAATCTCAGCAGTTGATTTGAACGAAACTTCGCTAAAATTTTTTTGAGAGAATATTTCAAAACTAAAAAATTGGTACAGTTTTGTGCACTTTGGACTAAAAAATACACTCAATGTTTTCCAAATTTCTCAAATTGAGAGGGTTGAAAGAAATGCAAAATATAAGTGCAATTTAAAAAAAATAGACGAATTGAAAATTTATCTGTATAATTAGCAATTGTGCTAAAAAGTAGAAAAAGCTATCAGTTTATAACTAACTATTTCTTTCTCTCTTATGGTTTAGTTCATATTAATGTTACAATAATCTAAATTCATCACTAAGGATACGCTACCACTGGAAGATAATTGACGATGGACCTCATTATTTTTAAACTCATTTATAAGGGGAGAACGTTGTCTATGTGAACTAGTATTTCTTTCTTTAGGTTTCATATTAATCCATTGGAGAAGTCTAAGATAGGTGGTAGATATTCCTCATAACACACACACACACACACACACACACACACACAACACACACACACACACACAACACACACACACACACACACAACACACACACACACACACCACACACACACACACACACACACACACACACACACACACACACACACACACACACACACACACACACACACACACACACACACACACACACACACACACACACACACACACACACACACACACACACACACACACACACAATCTGAATTTTTAAACGTAGTACTAATCTTATGAAATTTACATTCTTTTCGGAATTTATATTATTATATTTATTCACATGCAATATGAAAGACACTTGAAGAGATAAAAAAAAGTAATAAAATATAGTATAAGAACTAAATTATATTTTCCCGAAATTTCAGAAATATTTCAAATATATTTCAATGATTCATTAATATCCTGAAAAATATTTCAAAGCATTTCCAAAAATCTTACAAAAAATGTATTTTTAATCGAAGGCACAACTGTTTTATGTTCTTTTTCAGATACCCTTTTATTGTATTTAAAATATAATAATCTATAGCTGAGAAGAAAATGGAAATTACATAGAATCATTATAATGTTTATAAATTCAAAAATAGATTTGAGCCTTAATATATTGCTCAACAAACATTCGATTTCACACGATAATCTATGAAGTCGAATTTTGAACACACATGAACTATTGGAACTTAACTTCAAATATTCCTTAAGTGTGCCATAACATTAAAAATTACATAATAAGAATAAAAGGGGAAAATGAAATTTTTTTTTTTTAACCGGCTTAGCTTAAAACAAGCTGCAATGGTTTTTTCGTAGAGATGTACAACTAACTTAGATTACTTGATTCAATAGACAAACAATTTATTCGTATTAAACTGAAATATTCAACGACAATTTATTTGTGAATGTAATTTTTTTTTGTTCAGTAATTTTTTTTTTTAGTTTCTGAATAAAATTCTTTCATTCACTAAATTGTAAAATTTTAAACATTTTTTTTTGTAGAGTCTATGTCGATTTACAAGAAAAATTAAATATTTATTTGGTTTTAGAATCAATCGTTTTTCTTACGAAATATTAACTAGCACTTTTAATGCAAAGTATGTTAATGAAATGTAATATATGATACAAACTATATTTTTCGTTAACAAATGTAATTTTCAGTCATTGTGTAAGTCTTGTTTGCTTAAGTTTTTGTACATAAATGATATAAATTGAATAAATTCGTTAATAATCTTAATTAATACTTAATGCCCAATGTGTTAAAGAGAAAAGTAGTGATCAATTACAAGCGCAAATTTTAAAGCCTAATTTGATCTTTCGTAAAAATATCATGAGGTGTAATAAGGTATGAAACGAATTTTATGTTTAACTTTTAAATCACTTGACATCTAATATTTTCTAGTATAAATAATTGTTTAAGTAATTTACATATATTAATACATTTTAAAATAAAAATATTTAAAATTTTGGGGAGTTTTACGATTTTTAAAATGTTTTTAACAAAAATAACATAATTACTCAATCACACCGCTTCATTGTGATATATTGTAATAAGGAATATTAAAAAAATCTCAGAAAACAGGATTTTAAAATAGTTGGATAGGGTAAGCAAATATCACAAAATTATTTTTTTCAATAGGAGTTAAGTTACTTAAAAAAAGCATTTTTCATTTTCATAAAAGATCCTAAAACTCCATTTTAGTTACAGACGTTTCTATCGTAAAAGCTTTGATGGCGTCATTTGATATACAGAGATGAATTTTAAAACGTCATTTGATGTCTTCAGTGCGAACGAGTTTTCACTCAAATTACCAATGTCGAAACTTTTCTGCTTTTGCTTTTTTGATTCTGTTCTTTTTGAGCGACAACTTTACTAAAAACATTAACCGAGCTGCTGTCACGCTGTGATCAATTCAAGTCTTAAGTTCTTTTAAATTACGAAAGATAAGTGTTTTTTTTCTCTCTCTCAACCTTTTAAAACTCTCACCTAATATGTTTTTGTAAAAGAATACAAATGACCTCAACTAGAGATATTTCTTTTTGCATTATCTAGAGTGCAATCAGTCGTAAAGATATTAAACTAGATTTAGTACCAAAGATATTTATACATTACAACAGGTAATACACACATTTTACATGTGAATTAATTTTCGTAAGAGAGCAACGGTATGGATCATTTAATGTGGCATTAATATTTTTGGATTAGGTGTCATAAAAATGGCGTGCATCGTATAAAGAAGATGCATTTTTCCCCTTCGTAAATGAGATTTTAATTACATCGAAAGTTGAGTAAAAAAGGGGAAAAAATGTAACTGCAAGAAAATAATAGTAAAAACAAAGTTTTTCAACGTAAAATGTAATGAAAAACGGGCTCAAACACGAAGAATAATTTTGTATTATAAAAAGAATCCCAAACGAGATAGAAAAAAGGTGATGAGAGAGAGTTGTTGAGACTAAAAATAAATGTTCCCTTTAGCGATATATCTTGTAGTATTTTTTTTCACTTACAGAACTCATTGTACTTCAATTTTATGACTTACTTTATACGTCCTTAAGCCCCTTCAGGAATATTTTTGTTCGAAAGCAATATAATTTTTTGAAAATTTATACTCCTAAACTTACAACATGAAACAAATTTTTGAAAGTTCTGAAAACTTTATATGCAAATGATTATTGAATAGGTTAAAGAATGGAAGAACCAAGCAAATTATGCAAATGGATTTGTTAAAATATTAATTTAAATTCGCAAGCATTTTTCTTCAAGCCTATATTAATTTCCCCCTACATAAAACGACTCTTTGAAAATTTAAATTTATCCAGATAATAATATTATTATAATTATTTAACGTAAATTTAATTATTAATTTAAATAAAATTTAATTTGAAGTTAGAAACAATGTATTCAGTTATTATTTATCAATAACATTAATAATAACCATTTTACATTAGGGATAAACACATTATACAATGGTTTACTTCTGAAAAGAAATGCATCATTGAATAAAGTGCATGGTGAATAAAGATAGTAAATGATAATAATGAGCATCATTGAATAAAGTGCATGGTGAATAAAAATAGTAAATGATAATAATGAGCATCATTGAATAAGTGAATGATGATTTTTTATATATAATCCTTAGATGTTTATCACTACAGAAGCTATTTACTATTAAGAATTTATTTCATTCAAACTATCTACAATTTTCTTATTAGGGATATAAGTTTCCTCATTCAACAATTCTTTGTTAAAATTTTCTTTAAGATATTCTTTTTAGACGTACTTACTATATACATCGGTTTTATTGTTCTCTGCAGATTCTTCTCACTAAGGATGAAAAATATCATTTTATAAAAAAAAAATACTCGAAATAAATAATATTCCATTTTTAATTATCTTTTCCAAAAAAAGAAAGACAAAGTTTTTCGAATAAACTGAAAAAAGTTTCGGTGAGTTCTTAGCATTCAGAACTTCAATAAATATGTCAATATAAAGCAAGGATAAGAAATCTATCTATTAAGTGGAAAATGTTTTCTAGACTGGATTAAAATTGTTTTAGTTTTCACATTTTATGTACGAGCTTTAAAATTTGAATGATTTATTCTCTTGAACGATTTCCGTCAGCTACTTTTCTCACAGCTTTCGGTAGTTTTCTAATATGGGATATTTGTAGTAATCTTTTTGAATTGAAATTGATGTGTTTATATGAATATAAAGTATAAAAAGTCAATTAAATAGCTTATATTAAGTATTCTTAAACATGTATACTCGTGTTGTATCTTCCAAAAACTACAATAAGAAAAAAAAGTTATTTATAATGTTCTATTACTTTTTCACACTTTTCTCACGGATAAAATAAACAAATTTTCATTTGATCATAGAGTAAAAGATAAATAATATTTCTCCCTTATAATAAAATAATGTTCACATCAAAAATTGAGTTGTGCAGTAAATTTGCTACTTTGAATCTTTGAAGGAATAGAAAATGATCCAACCAATTTTTTATGCATCAAAACCATCATCAGTTAAGACAATGCCTAAATGAATTGAATTGCTTCAAGGAACTAATAAATTATGATCTTAAAAAATTTCGAGGCTTTTACTTATTTTTTTATTATTGAAAATCTAGGAAGATTTGATTCATAAAAGTTTGCTCAAGGAAAGAGTTTAGATTTTTGAAGTTACAGTCATCTTAGTGAATTTTATATAAAATCTTTTGTATAAAAACAGAAAGTATACTAATAAGAATAAAAAAAAAAATTGAAGAATAAAAAAATAACTAAAAGTAACTGTAATAAGTAATATTAACGTTGCACTGTTTGGCTACATGAGGGCTTTTGGTGACGGACCTCGTAATTTTGTACCATGGTCAAGTAACGAAGACGACACTTGAGCTGGCACCCCCTCTCCTAACTACCACACCACTCCAACGGGAGGACGTTTGAGTTCTCAACAGATTTAAAGTGCATCGCTCCCCAACACGGCAAGTCTTCAGTGGTACTGGGCTTGAACTCATGACATAGCAGCCACGAGTCAATTACCTTGACCATTAGGCTTCCGTGGCCTCTAAAAGGAACTCAGAGTTTCAGACTTAATGTTCTAATGACTTGAAAAGCAATTGTATATATAAATGCTGATAACCTTAGAAGTAATTGTAATTGTGAAATCGCATTATAACAATCTAATTTTAATTTTACTTTGGTGTACTTTTCTTTATTAAAAGCTATCTTTTGAGTTTCGAGCCTTGCAGTCTACTTCTCTACAAAAGATCAGATCTTATGTTAAAGGACTTCCATATCCATTCCATTAAGTATATTATATTCATCCAACTATACTTAAAATCAATTAAGCTTTTAGAAACTTATATAGTTAACTTCTCGAACAATGCGAAGAATACAATATTAAGCTCTTTCCTTCACATCAAAGCCTTTGGGAAAATTAATGAACTAATTAATTTTCAGTACAATCAAACTAAAGAGCGAAAAAATTAAACCTTTGGATAAGTGTATATTGTAAAGTAACTATAAATAAAAGTTATATGTGTGTTCTTTTAGTTCCACAGCAGTTCTTTTCAGAAGAGAAGGGAAGGAACAGATCTAGTTCTGATCGATAACTCAATTACGAACCGGCTTAAGACTCGAGCTTAATTTGATGCCTTTCGTATGGCAAAATGAGGCAGATTTGTCAAGATTTCTGCTGAGAGAACGAAATTATCTCCAAGTGGGATCTGAGGTTGCTCCAAAACAACACCAGGTCTCATGCAAAGAAATTTATGATATATGGATTGGGGATAATAGATCTGTTTTACTTTCCCGCTTCGTGTATTTTCAAAGGATAGAATTGGTTCCATTGAAATAACCGATGAAGTATGAGACGAAGGGATGTTATCACTATAAACAGATTGTAAACAATAAATATAATATTGTTATACAAACGATTGTATAACAATATCATCACTTCCAACCGTGATTGAAAAATTTACCACACTTTTATGAATCATATAGATTATTATAATTAATCTGTTGCGAAATTACGGTTTTGTATTTATACAATATTAAAATGCTCTCTGCAACATTAATTTTGCTAATGATAAAAATTTTGTTAATGCTAATGATTAAAAAAAATAACATCTCACGAATTATCTATTTTTTAAGTTCATATAATTATCTAACTTGCTTGTGAATTAGAATTACATGTCGCTTTGCACATTTATTCATCTTATATTCTAAGGAAAAAAAACAGATAAATAGATACAAATATCTTAATATAAAAAACAAGAGAAAAGATCATTATGTCTCTTTAATGACTTTCATCATTAAATTTTTATTATTTAAAAAAATAAACTTTCCATTTCGAGAGTCAATAAATAAAATATGACTTACTTGTAAATAAATTAAAACGCAGTGAATAAAGCTTTTATTTGAACCAAAAAGAAATTATTATTTAAGCAACTCAGCTTACTTTCTTAATTACTCAGCAACTTACTTTATTACTCAGCAATTGTCTATGAATATTTGATTTTTATATTCAAGCCCGGTAGATAAATAATCTGTAAACGAAAGTTCTTTGTTCAGTGAAATGAAAAGAGTTTTAATTTATTTTCATACTTTGCTAAAAATTATTTATTTGAATCTCGTCTGAAATTAAATGTACTCATGAGATTAAGAACAAGTAATTCAATTAATTTAGAGTAAGGATAATGCATTAGACAAACTCAGAAATTATTTAGAGTTAACTATTTGTATAATTTAATTATTTCATTAGCATTTATGTAACTTTTTTACACTTTTCTAAGTTTGGAGTATACAACTAACACATTTCTTTATTTGAAAATATATAGTAAAATCTTTTTAAATATAAAATAAATATACACAAAACAGTTACTCAATCCATGAGTACTATACTTATTCAATTATAACTAGGAATAGTTAAAATGGAGTGCATAAGAAAATTTTTTGCTTTTTATATTTTAGAATCGCTTATTTAAATGTAATAAATATTTTAAAAATATAACTATCTTGTATTTTTTTTCTAAGACTTAGTTTGCTTAGGAATTTTAATCTGTGAAGTCTTAATATTCAAACATTAAATAGACATTCCTAAATGTGAGATTCTGGAATGTTATCATATGCTTTACTTTTTTAAAAAAAATTTATTTTTGAAGTAGGAATGAAGTATATCTTCGGACAAATTCCTTAATTCTTCATTTTAACGTGTTCTTGTTTTAATTATTCAGTGATTATATATAATTGAAAATTTATTTGTAAAGGGAAAATTTCATTAAAGTAAATGTTTATCTAATTTAAAATGACTAAAGGTAAAATTCGCGCTTGCGAATTCATCTGTTAACATCTGGTATACATAGAAAATGTCACAGCAAAATTTAAGGCAGTGTGTGGAATTATAAGAATAATGCTCTTTTAAATGCTTAAAATTATTTATGAATAATTATATTTTAAAGCTAGATTAAATAATATTTCAAAATTATGATGTAATATTTAGTTGATAATGTAGAAAATTTTGGGATATTTTAATTAGTTATTAATATTTTATAAAATCCAACGTTAATAAGATATAACAAATTGATTTGTTCTGGCAACTCTGTTTAATAACTGTTTAAGCGTTTACAGGCTAATACTATTTTTAAGAATATCTGTCTTGTAGTTGGAAAAAACTAATCAGATTTTAATTCTTATTAAAAATTTTAATTTTATATTATCACAGGAAGAAAACATAATAAATGACCCTTAAGTATTGCATATAAACTTATATTTAGTGAGGCAATAATTTTCTCTCTTTTCATTGGAAGTACAATTCGTGTAATCTCTCTTGGTTGATTGACATCTGAACACTTTTTTACTTATCAATTAATTATAACTCTTCAGCCAATCGTTTTTCAAAATGTTTTTAATTTGGGCAGAATCTCTATAATGATAACCAAATTATGTAAGGTAGGGATTTTTTGTTTGATTTATTGTCTTCTTGATATTTGGCATTGGTAAATTATAGTTTTAGTATTTTTAATATTATTCGCGTCTAGTATTAGGATTATTATCCTCAGTATTGATAGAATATTATTCTTGAACTATTTTCTCTTACTTGCAGCGATATAGGCAAATAAAAGGGAAGATTGGCTAGTATTAAAACTATGTTTAACCCTACAATCTTAGTTCTTAAGGCTATGAATTTGATATTATACTACTGAGGCTATCTCGTATTTTTGATCTATGCACTCTTATTATATTTCTATTCATTGCTTTGGATTAGATTTAGGGCAATTTACAACATGATTATACATGCATATATATGTTACCGTATAAACAGAGAATTGCGATAATTCACCGTATATCGGTCCTTAAAGCACTAGACTGGAGATCCGTCGATCGTTGGTTCGAATCCCAGCCAGTACGTTTTCATCCAAGACTGGAGGTTTAATTTAAAAATATTATATATAAAATTATTTCTCTGAAATCTGGTTGATTCTAGAAGATTCTTTATACTATTCGAGTCAGATATTTCTCGTACGTATGTAAATTAGATGTAATATTTGCCCAATTATTTCTCAAATATTCTTCTAGGTATATAAAAGCTGAGTTCCTCCAGTTGAGGGCAGTTTTATGTTCTAATAAATACGCGTAAAGCCTAACCGTGTGGTTATTTCAATCTTCGTGACAATATATATATATCAGGCATTTTCAAAAGAGGTTTCTGAAAATTAATAGGGATGATGAAATCCAGGATAACATCTCTCTATGAGAGGCAAAAAGGTCACTTTAGCCGAGAGGAGAATTTGGATATCATAGCAGCAAGAATTTGGGTTCGTTTCAAACTAAACTGTTGAAAATTAACTGTGCTTAAGAGCAAAAGGTATACAAGCATTAAAATTCGCAGTTCAGTTCAAAATAGCAAAACAGAGTGATTTCGAAATATGGCCATTTTTTTTTGCTTTTATTTCTTCTCTGTCAGAGAAGAAACACGCCTTCAGACCATCATTGTCAATTATTGAAAGTATGCAAATTCTCAACAAAAGAAAAAGCAATAAAGACAATTGCAACTGATTCACTTATCAAGTCTCTACAAGAAGAAAGTGTATAAGTGAAAATTATTCCTTAAAAGCTGCACATGTTATTGTTGAATTGATATCTTAATATCATCTGGAAGGATTTGAGTTATGACGAATTACACGTACGACGAAATGTGTATCGACCAAGCTATGCATCTAATGTAAGGTCAAGGAAAAAAAGAAGTGATGCGAAGTGTGACGTTTTTCCATAATTTATTTTATTTAAGCGTCGATTTCTAATCTATACTACTTTCGACAACTTTGCTAGAATATTGCGAGAGAAATCGGCTCTTTCTCTATAACAAAGATAACAATAATAAAAAAAGGTGATAAAAGTAGATAACCCAAGACAAATGTAGAAGGGTCTAGGGTGATTATTTAAAGATGTATTTTTAGAAATCTCTTGAAATGTGCTACACTTCCGGTATAAAGATCATTGCAGGAGAGCGAAGCTCAATGTTAAGAGCTTGGAAGTTACCGAGCATTTCAAACGTCTTATACAATATTGTGTTCGTTTTTAGTATTGAGAATTCTCTTGATTAAAATTTTTGTTTACTCCTGAAAAACTTGCTTGTTGATTGCGTGAAACTTTCCCATACTTGTAAGAAATTCGATCATGTAACGATATTTTTAATAATAATTTATAACTTTTTGACAGCCGCATCGAGCTTTATTAGATTGGTATCCATTAAATATTGTTATTTATTTTAATTCATTTGTAATTCAGACTAAAAGCTAAACTCAGTGGTGCAACAGGCCATAAGAGCTAAGGTCTACTGTGTCTCCTCAGTTTTTGTGATCTTGGATGCTGAAGTGCATGAGCAGAAGTTCCAGTTAGGTGGTCAGTCTGGCGTGAAAACCACCAGTGCTAAGTCCCCAAGCAAGATTGGTAGTCATTTATCGACCCACTGAAGGGATGAAAGACTGATTCGACTTTTCCCAGCCCTGGGAATAGAACCCCGAACCTGTGGAGTGGAAGCTCAAAAAGATTCTCAAGTGCCCTTACGAAAGAATTCAAAACTCCTTATTACCAGCTTCATTAACTATTGGATAGATAACGATTAATAGATCATTATAACGAATAGTGTAGAGTTCCAATAATGATCTTCTAAGTAAGAGTGAGAGAATATTAACGTCGCACTGATTAGCAACAGAGGGCTTTTGGCGACGGTCCACGTAATTTTGAACCATGGTCAAGTGACGCGAACGACACCTGAGCTGGCACCCCCCTCTCCTAACTACCACACCACACCAACAGGAATGATCTTCTTGTAGAAATTAGACTAAAGAGCTATCCATCACGATATTTCAAATTAAAGCATGGCATGCTTCATCAGGAAAGTTTGTCAAAAGACATTCAGAAATCTGGTTTCGTTTTTCATTTCACAATTACAGCCTCAAACGCCTTTTCTATGCAGTTAATGCAGCAATATGACATGACACTAAGGATGATATTGTATTACATATGCAGCTGTTTAATAGAGTCTCATATAAAAAAAATATTGAACATAAATGTGTGTTATACCCGGGAGAACCATATTAGTATTAAGTCATCTCGAATTCCTTATTAGAAATAAATTAACTATTTCACACTTTGGCGTCATTGTGCTGGACTCGCTTCATTTTCATTTAATCTTGAACAATTGATTCTATTCGAAATACACTGATCGTATTTTTGATCCATATATATTGTTTGCGTTGTATAATAATCTGGAGCCTGTAAGTTTCCAAGAAACTTTTGATATGTATTGATTTTAATTCCCACATAGTCAGAAGGCCATGTTCGTCTTTCAAAACAAGCAACTCAATAGAAATTTAACATTCTAGCTATTGTCTGTGTATGTCATTTTTAATAACTATTATTTGCATTTACATTTTTTAAAGTAACGTTATAAATGCTCATGATCTGCACATACATAGTGGTCTCGACAATACCAGGTTTTGTGATGTTGGGTGGTTTTAGTGGCCTTGGTAGTCTAGTGGTCATGATCACGGACTCGTGCCCAGTGCGTCAAGAGTTCGAGAACTAATACCATTGAAGATCCACCTTTTTGAGGGGCTGATGCCCGTTAAATATGTTCAGGCTCAATGTTCTCCAGTAGGAGCGATGGGAAAATTCAATGAAGATTTGGAGAGGGGGGAGCTCAGGTATCGTCCTCGTCACTTGATCATGGAGCAGAATTACGAGATCCGTCACCAATTTCCCTCTTGTTGCTTTATGGGGTCTCAGGGATGTTAACTTTTTCTAGAGGGCTGAAAATATAAACAATATTCAAATACATATAACTCTTTGAAATTAAAACTAAATAATTCGAATCTTTTACACATTATTTATAAAGGAATGGAGCTTCAGAAAAGTGTAAAATGTTTAAAATATAATGATAGCTTTAAAAATTATAAGCATATGGAAATAAGAAATATTTCTATAAGAAATATTAATTAATTTTTACGTTGCGCTTGCTACTTTCAAAAGTAGTAGCTTTAATTACTAGCAGTAAGTTGATTTATAAAGTTAAATGTATCCTTATTACACCGTAGTAAATTTAAATAAAGAGAATAATAAATTATATTTTTTAAAAAATAAAGAAAATTATATTTTCAAATTTTTTTTAAAAAATTTCAATATTTTTCAAATATTTTGAAATACAAAAGATATATTATTCTAATTTACTAGGGTTTAAGGAGTATGATACATTTTATAATTCTATAAAATTTTATGCATCAAAGGCTACTATTTTAGAAAATAGCATGCCTAACGCAAAATTTACTTATTTATTACAAAATTATTTCTTATTTGCATATGCTTATAGCTTTTAAAATTAGGATTATGTTTCGAGCATTTTGTACTTTTTTGAAACAATAATCCTTTGTAAATAACGTGTAAAAGATTCGAAATATTTAACTTAAATTTAAAAGAAGTATACCTGTTTGAAAATTGTTTATATTTTCACCCCTTGAGACCCCTTATAGTGCGACTTTAATAAAGCACTTAAGAGAAGTGTTGTTGTGCACAGTTCTAATTATATATTTTTTAAAATTATATATATTTCTTCAGAGTATACTCATTTTTCTAAGTTTTATAAACTATCTTAATATTAAAATGACTCTTCCTCTTGAAGGTGGAACATAGCTTATGTACACAATCATTGCTATACCTCTAAGAAATCACACACACACAGATATATTTCCCTTTTACATATACCTTCCACAGAATTTTATTTTATGTCTCTTTTCCTGAGGGAAAAGTTCGAGTTTGCCGTTGATGTACATTACGTGATACGAATGAATTTTTATCTCATACCTTAACGCTTTTTTTTATTATTTTCACCATAAAGCCACTACTTAAAATGTTCATTTTACGAATACTGGAAATGAAAAACTTAGTAGAACTAGTGTTGAACAGAGTTTCGACTCCAGCGACATCAAAATAAAATTTTATGTCAACAAATTTTTAGATATGAGTAAGGATTTCGTAAAACTTTTGAATGCAGACTTATTTATACTTATAATTTTCTACTGAAATAAAAAAAATGATTTACAAGGTATTAGAAAGATTGTTTATGGGGAAATCAGAAAAATCGTAGGCTACGTAACAGGAAAAAAAATGTGAGCAAGCTACACTATCGATTGCCATTGGCATAGTTATTATTATTATTATTATTAATATCGTTGTTTTATATTACGTTATATATATATATATATATATATATTCTAATTAATTTTACTAAAGACGTTTATGTTCAAAAGTTTTTATCTCAATGTTTCAATATTCATATTAACTTTTTGATATTTATGTTCTACGGTACTGAATAGATTTTTGAAGTGAAAACTTCTTTAGCGGCGTTGAGCACTTTTTGGTAGGGGAAAATCTTATGGGTTCGCGTCACCGACATGCTCTGACTAGCGCATGGGCAGTGTGCTATTCGCTTTAGACACTTTTTGGATGGGTGAAATCTTGTACGTTCGCGTCACCGACATGCTTATATCTATAGCTATACAGCTGACGTATAGTGCTGTATATATCTTATAAGTGAAATTGAATGGATTTAGTGAAAAGTTCAATGTGTATATACTGTGCATTGTTAAAATAGTGTTTTTGTTTGATTATTATTTGAATCGTTTAATTGAAGAATCATTGTGCAGTACAATAGTGAGTACTAAATAAATATACTAATATTTTTAAGATAAAAAACAGAAAATTATTTTAAATACTCGCATTTATTTTGGCGTTTGAAAATTTTATATTATTTAAAATTATTTTAAATCTTCGTATTTATTCTGGCGTTTGAAAATTTTGTATTATTTATTTTCTAATATTTAACCTCTGCAATGCATCACGCAATCCGGATTAGTATTTCACATTGGCTTAGATGTTTTTATACTACCGTGGTAAAACAGACGTCTAGTTGTTCAATCATAATTTTATCGTGGATTTTGAAATAAAATTTTTTATAAAATCTAATAATAATTCAAGATTAATGTGTTGAAGTTTAAAATATGGTTAAAAAGGCAAAATTATAGTTTATTACCTTATATCATTAAAATCTTTAGTTTGAAATAATGATAACGGCTCCGACTTTAATTTCATTAAATATTTTATTTTATTTAAAAATTTAATATTTCGAAATCATTATTTATTAATTTAAATTGTCAGAAATAAAATATATGCTCTTTTAATTTTTGCAAAATGATTATCTATAATTTTATATCGTTCGATTTTATTATTAGAAATTTACGAAAAAATATTGTCAGGGAATTAGGGTTATTTTAACTATCCGTTTTTCATATTTGCTTAGATCCTTAACATTTTCCCCTAATTTCTGCTTTGGCAATGACTATTCACAAATCACAGGGAGGTACTTATGATGCTATCGTCTACGAATACGATCACAAACATCCTAGAGAATTAGTTTACGTAGCTTTAACAAGAGTAACGAGAATTCAAGGTTTATCTTTGGTTACTTAAGAAAATATTAGCAGCAGATGGAAATTTTGGATTGGTGGAACAGGAACACCTCTAAATACTTCAGAAACAGATAAACATCATAAAAGATCAACAAGTCATCGAGAGGATCTAACGTTAGAATTGAAAAGGTTACAAAATAATACACTACAAACGGTTATCAAAACTTTTCTAGAATTCATCTCCAACAAGAAAGGATGATTGATATTTTCATTCAGTTGTCAAGGTTTGCATGCGCATGGAGCTGACCTAAAAATGATGCTATCGTAAAAAAGTCAAATGTTCTGCTTTTATCGGAAATTCTGTGAAAAACAAACCACTTGATATTCCGAATTTCAACTTTGTTGCAAGTTATGAAAGACCCGAAGTTCCAGCAGCAGACGTAGCTATTTATCACAATACTCAAGATGCGTCACACTTCATTACTTCACATATGGACATACATACTAAATTCACTAGAAGCATTGGTGTTAATATTTCTGATATAGGCAAAATATGCGTTGCTCGTTGCGATTCCGAGAATGGGCAATACATATTAATGGTTGCCATTTATATTTCGCCTGGAAAATCTATGAGACAGATACAACAATTTTTATTCGAAAATTTGATGATTTATACAAAAGAAGGTTCTGAAATACTCGATAAAATATTTGGCGAAAAATTTGATAATGTACCGATGATTTTAAGTGGAGACTTCAATATTAACTTTGCAGATGATAAAAATCTACCACTAATTGAATTTCTAAATGAAACAATTTAAATATGTCCAATGATCGAAAACTCAGTACTACAAAATATAAAACGACGATCGATGCGGTTTTTACGCGATACTTAGATAAATTTGAATCAAACATTTTCCTTTCTTACTTTAGTTACCATAAGCCCATTGTATCTTTTTTAGAATAAAATGAAATAATTGAAAGTAAAGTCTAGGTATTGTTGAAATTAATGATGACAATGATGCAAACAATTAAATAATGTTAAAAATCAAGTACATTGAAATTTAAGTAAATACAAATACTATCCATAAATAATATGATTGTATATTACTTGTTATTTCAATTGAATTGTATTTTCATTTTGTCATGATCTTTTATAGCCCGTAATATATTTGAATAAAAAAAAACATATAAACATGAATTTAGTTGTTGCTCGGAGTGTCAATAGATATAAAAACCAGATTGATGTTGATAATTTTAATTCAAACATTATGAAATTTCAAATTTTAATACTAAAAGTTGTAAGTTTTCACTTCTATCGGCAGTCTCTATAACTGCCAATTTTTTTTTGCAGTGATATCTTTTACATAAAAAAAATAACTTTGTGAAACAATCTCTGTAAGAAAATTTTTAATATACTTTTTAATTAACTGGCAAACTAAACTCTGAGTTATAAAAAAAAAATGGAATTTTAAATGTAAATTATGAATTGAAGTATAATATAAAAAATGATTTTCGTAATTAAAAGTTTTAAGAAATTCAAATAAAAAGTCTTGTTACAAAAATTCAACGTAAACTCATTGGTACTAATGATCAGTTAAAGAAATTTAAGTTAAGTTATAATTAATTAATTATTTCTTAATTTGAATTTCTAATAAATAAAACATGCCAAAGTTTTTAAAAAATTCTAATTTGATTTTTCTGGATAACACATATCATCGATTGTAAGAGTAAGTATTTATTTATTTGCGTTGGGGATGCGAGTTTATTTAGTTTATTCAATCTGAAGCAATCTAAATATTTTTTCCACGATTGGAATATTTGAAACACTTTAAGAAAGATTATAAAATGAGTAGATTGAAAGCAAAGAAAGCAAAAATGGGTATACCAAGGCAAATTTTGATCCCCAAGCATATTGAACTATCGAAAAAATAGGCTATTCAATTTCATATTTGCTAGAAAAAAGGTATCAAACTTATAAAGCTTTATTGATAATTCGAACTCAGTGTTGCCTTTATTTAAAAGTGAATGAATACTCCATTTCTCCTCATTGTAAAGCAACTATTAAAGCAGTCAGAAAGGGAAAAAAACTGAAAAAAATTATAATGAAGTTTACTGCTGAATACTAATGTTCTAAAGAAGCAGATTCATGCTATTATGTTTAAATACGAACTTGTTGATTAACTCACCAAGATTTCATTTGCGTGAATTCATTTGAATAAGAACTAAGGAGCTTCATACGTTTCACGACTGCTTTCGCGTTAACTGAAGTAGAATTTTGAACAACGATGCGTGATTAACAGCTCATCGTCGTTTGAATAGAAAAAAAAGGAATGCTATAGAAATGAGTTAATGCAAGGATACTTGTTAAAGAATGTATTTCATGCATATTATCTCTCAAAGAACAGAAAGTACATCGAGAAAAAAGACAGTTACCTTTGTGGTCTGGCAATGTATGCAAATAATGTTAATGTCAATCAATTTTATCGGAAATAATGATGTAATGATGTTGGATAGACGATATAATTTATTTTCAATTACATATTCAGATTAAATTTGTTATTAATATTGTCTGATTAAGAGTATATTGGAATATTTTTACATATTACTTTATTAATTTTATTGGAAAAAAAGCAGGCAGTAAAAAAAAAGTTTAATTCAGCATTAAATTAAATATATATTAAAAATATAAATATATATATATATATATATATATATATATATATATATTTAAATATATATATTTAAAGCTTCTTAAAATTAATAATAATCCTGTTACAACTAATTACTTGGACGTATCATTATATATTAAGGACTATAAATTACATAGCAATATTTATGATAAAAGAGATGATTTTAATTTTAACATTCTTAAAGTTCCCTCATGGAATTCTAACTTATCCATCTCAATATATCGAAATATTATTTTGAATTATATTTATCGTAACAAGGTATTAGTTAGTGATAAATCTAATATATATTTAAATATTAATAACTTTATTAAACATTGTATAGAACTAAGTTACCCTATTAAATTTATAAAATGTTATATAACAGTTAAATAAAAAAAGTTTTTTCAGTTATACAGTTTATAGATAGATGGCGCCTCCAGCTATGTAATTTTGTAATAATATATTTTATTAAAAATTAATTGTTTATGTCTGGATGGTATTTTTTATTTTATATAAATTTTAAAATAAAATATAGAAATTTTAAAAGTATATATATATATATTGTAACATTGCTACTTTCTCAATACATAATAATTATATGCGTTACTGTTATTGTCCATAAGAAGCGAATATGTATTCACGTGGTAAGTCTATTAGTTTGGCTTTGATTTTAAATATTTTAGTAATTATTAAAAGCTATAACATTATAGTATTACATTAATAGATTATGGTTTTATCTATAATATAGTTAAACTTCTCTAGAAATTTATTGCTTTCCCTATGGCCCAGAATACTGGCAAATTCAGGTGAAGGTTGGCTGGCCAGAAAACTTTGTTTAAACCTGCATTCCTAGTTCCTAAGGCTGGGAGTTTGCTTTTAGTATTTCTGTGGCTAAATCTTTCCTATTATGACGATAGTTATCTTAGGTTTATAACTATTTTTGTATATTTTTGTAATATATATATATATATATATATATATATATATATATGAGCATATGTAGCACAAATAATGCATAGTAAGTATATAATATAAGAATGTGTATAAATATATGTATATGTTTTATCCTGTGGGGAAGAAAGCTCTAGAAGCATGTAGAAGTACATTTTACTTGACAGAACATATTTATTTAAAGATTTACATTCTATAACATAAACAGTGATGCTGGAGTTCCTTGTGAAGCTATCCAAATGTGAAGTTACACACGAACATCCTATAGGATACAATATGTAAATGATTGGCATTTAGCAGCCAATGATAAACTGGAGCTCCAAAGCATTGCAGCGGAGCATCCAAATGTTGTATTAAATATAAGATATTCCAATCCTAAGACATAACTTCTATGCGAATGTGGCTCCGTCGGTGCAAGTGGACTGTAAAAGTAAGGTGGACTTTACCAGATGAATTCGTGAACAATATGAACAGATGTCTCCGTGTAGAAAGGATATCCAATTGGAGTAAAAGAAGCATTCTGATAAAATCTTGGGATTGCTTGGAGTACTTGATATATGGGTTGAAGCGATGCTACTATTCAATGAGTTTGGGTGAAATGAGGGAACCATCACCCAACAGAGCGTTAAGAAGGTTGCAGTCGTCCGAAAGAAACAAAACGAACAGAGTGATCATCCGATTGGTGTTCATAGTTTCTGCTGTGTTCTTATCAATGATCCGATGTGTAACCGGCGCACAAGCGACTCAAATGATCATCAACAAGCAATTCAGCGAACAAGTGTTGAGGTCGCGGAAGCCATTATACATCGACTGCCACTGCTTGTTGAAGACCGTTAGGCGTGTTTGCTTAATGAATGTGCGGAGCACATTCACCCTAAATTTTAAAAAAAAATAGAAAATTATTTTTGTTGAGAAGTCCAGCTTCGAATTGAGCTCTGATGAAACAATATTGGACGCTGCCTGGACGTTTGGAAACGTCTAAGGCATCAGTGGGGTATTCATTAAACTGTCGTCTGCAAACAGCCCGACGATTAAAAATTACGACATGGAAGAATTTCATTCGATAGCCGGATTATTTTCGTTGATATCTATGACATTCTTAGTGAGCATTTGTTCATCGACGAGATTTTACATCCTATAATGTTGCTTTTTCTTTCATGGACCCTTGGATAGATTTTCATGCCAACATTATATTTCTACAGGATAATTCCCGGTCGTATACAACAAACGTTTCTACTGCTTGTCCACATGTTTCTGCAAAACTTTTCTCGCCGTCGCGACAGGCAGATGTCTCTCAACTACAGTAAGTTTGAGCTGTGGTGAATAGGCGTCTCAAACCGGTCTTTGGATCTTGCCCATCGAAATGGGTATGAAAAACAATCCACCAAATTCACCAGACAGTGATCAACAGGATGACAGTTTGCTTCCAGGTCACAGCGGGTGAACGCAATTTTGATTATTAAGCTCTTGCAGCTGCATTTTCTGAGTAAAGTGTTCAATTCCTATGATACTAGTAGGGTTTTGGTTTCAATTCTACCGATTTTCGTTTTATTTGGATAACTCCTGATCGGGGCGTCCCATTTTATGTCATATGAAGTATTTTAGAAGTACTTGGTGAAATTAGTTCAAAATAAAGATGTGTGATAACTAATAAGAGATAAAAATATATCTGTAGAATATATAAAACATGTCAGTAGTTAACTGTTTAGGGGATTACTTTTCTTATACACTGGTGTGCAAAAATTAAGGACGAAGTCGAAAAATTAGCATATCTGCTGAACGAAGAGGCAGAGCGGACAGAAAGACCAATCAGGAGATTAAGTGAGATGATGTACGGTAGCACATGCGCAGATATGCAGGTAGACGTAATGGGGGAGTGTCTGAGTAGTAAAGCATGTTGTCGGTGTTAGATTAGTATTTCTGGCAAAGAGATTGCACACCGTATAGCAGTTAAAATCACACCGAGTTGCTGCCTCAGCGAGAAATGGCAAATAATCAATCTGTTAGACGACATCTGGATGCTTTTACCCGAGGTCGAATCATTGGGAAGTTGGAGGAAGGTCGCAGTGTGACAAGTGTGGCTGCAGAGTTCGGAATTACTCACAGCATCGTTTCACAACTTTGGAGACAATTTCAAACTACAGGAACAGCTATCCGGGGGTTCAGTAGTGGTCGTCCACGAGGAACCACACCCGCAGATGACCGGTATATTGCCTTACAGGCCAGAAGAAACAGGCGGCAGACAGCGGGAGAAATCGCTAGACACACGACACAGGCGACTGGACGACCGATATCGCGTTTTACCGTGGCCAGAAGACTGCATGGTGGTGGTCTGTTTGCACGACGCCCTGTACGGTGTGTACCTCTAACGCCTGCCATCGGAGAAGGCGTTCTCTGTGGTGCCGGGAATACCGGAATTGGAGAGACAATGAATGGGGACGAGTACTCTTTACAGATGAGAGCAGATTCAGTCTGAGTAGCGATTCTCATCGCATACTCATCTGGAGAGAGCGGGGAAGCCGCAATCATCCCTTGAACATCATTGAAAGGGACAGGTAGGGAGGTGGCGGTGTTCTCGTTTGGGGAGGCATCATGCTTGGTAGTCGTACAGACCTTCACATCTTCGACGCAGGTTCAGTCAACGGGACCCGTTATTCTAACGAGATTCTTCTTCCATATGTGCGTCTTTTTAGATGCGCTATGGGTTCGCAGTTCCTTTTCATGGACGACAATGCACCATGTCATCGCACAGTAGCTGCCGAACAGCTCTTAGAGAGTGAGGATATTGAACGTATGGATTGGCCGGCACGATCTCCGGATCTCAATCCCATCGAGCATGTATGGGATTTTCTAGGCAGACGCTTGGCAGCTCGTACCTTACCACCAGTAACGATTCCGGAGCTTCGATTGGCGCTGCAAGCCGAATGGGCAGCAATGCCTCAACAACTCATTGACACCCTCATTCTCAGCATGGGCAGACGCTGTGAAACCTGCCTAGCAGTCAGGGGAGATCATATCCCCTACTAAAGACCGGATATTTCTTGCTGGACACCCATCACAGGGATGTTTCGGCCTTCAGTCGCATTGCGCTCCATGCTACGTTTTCAATAAAGCTTCTTTTTATCCCTCTGATTTCTCTTTTAGTAAGTGTTGCTTACATTACTCATGTCCTTACGTATTGGGGATCTTACGGTATTAAATGTGTTGATTTGGAATGCTTTTGTACAAAGTTATATTGAAAAAACCGTCTCGTCCTTAATTTTTGCACACCAGTGTATAATAATAAACTTTTTTGAATGAGAGAGAACGAAATTTTTTTTTATAACAGGCAACAATCTTTTGCTTCTATTATAAAATATGTTACTACAAGAAATATTCGTTTGTACTTGATGTAAAGCTTAAGCAGCACCAACATTTATTGATATTTAAAAATATCTTAATAATAAGGCTCTATATAGTAGTTAATTATATAGTTTAGTATAGGAGAGTAAGGTAGTTATATAGTTTAGGTAAGAGTTTTTAAAAATTTTTTATTCTCTTTTCACAGAACAGAAGACTCGAGAAAGTGTAGGAAGTGAATTTTTTTCCTGTAATTAGTACTATCAGATCCTTTGAAAAAAGATATGAAGTGAAGGAACTACTAAGGTGATTACAATAACTAATTTATACTCCCAGCGAAATAAAAATAAAATACTCAAAGATGAAGTAAAATATAAATGTTGAATTTTAGGTAACTTTAATTAAATTTTTATTTTTCATTTGGTAAAAGTATATAAATTTAATTACACGCGTTATCAATTGATCTTATTAAAATATCTAATTAAATTACGAATAGTTATTTTTTTAAATTGCTATAAATTAATCTTTATAAGTGTCCGATAACTAAAATAATTCTTTTATCACTCCTGATTGTGCATTATAATAAAAATTCTACTAAAGGTGCAATATGCCTTTCAAGAATTTCCATTACTTAAGGCATTAAAAAATAAATATTTTATTTAAGGGGCTTAAGAAATATTTCCTTATTTGCTTGAAGGTATAACAACATTTTTAAGATTGAATAACTTCTTATCCATTTATCTTTTTTGTAGATAATAAATAATAAAATGATTAATTTTCCGTTAAAATATTTTTTTTTAGAAAATTCAATCTCATTAAGAATTTAATGTATTGGTCTTATCGGGAAATACAAACAGAAAAGAGCTAAAAATAAAAGGTTTTATCTTCATAAATAAAAGAACAAGGTGCCAATAAAACAAAGGACGGTCTACGAATCTAAAACATAAGAAGCGAAAAAAATGTTGAAAGAACATGTAGCTGAAAAGAGGAATATCTTGAAGGAAAAAATATACTCACTTTTCTTCCTCTTGCAGAAAATGCTATCTTAGGAGAAAAAATGGAGAAAGAGACTTAAGATTATAAAAATCAGTTCAAACAAAATCGGTTTACGGATCATTTAAATAACTTCTTAAACCTCCTGGAAAATAAAAGGAAGAAGTTTTTTGAAACCAATGTATTTTCATTTATCAGTCGCAATTTAATCTAGTGAGTCCAGGGACCTCAGAACTATTGTCATTAAATTTTCCCTAATTTTTTTCCGAAAACGTATCGTAAAACTGTTTGAAGGGAGTTAAAATATTTGTGTTGGAAGAAAACGGATGAAAAAATGACAGAAATTGAAAGAATTGAAAGAATTTTTTCTCCTAGAGAGAGATAGAGAAAAAGAGTGAATTCATATTAGGGTTAATTCAAATAAGCAATAGAGATCTCTGATTGGATAAATCCTCTTTTAATTTTTAATTATTAATTTAGGTACTCTGACAAAATAATTTTACACACTTTAAACAGCTTTCGTGTTTTATAATAGTATATAAAAATTAAACTTATTGAAATGTTCGCAAAATTTTTCAAATAAGTAAGACTATATTATGTAAAGCTCCTTCTTACGCTACGATTATACAACGAACGTGTTTTGGAATAAGTATATTTTATATCCATTTCATCTTCGCTTATCCTATTTAAGTTTATTTTTACTAATAAAAGCCGTCATTCAAAAGTTGTCATCGGAAGTAGTTTTGGAGAAGTAAGCAAATACTCTGTTTTCTAAAACTATTCAGTGGTAATAGTAACGGACTCCTGACCCGCGTGTAATGAGTTTGAGTCCTAGTGCCACTGAAGGTCTGCCGTGTAGAGAGGTTGATGAATATTAAATCTGTCGAGGCTCAAAGTCCTCCCACTATCATGATGTGTAAGTTCAGAAAGGGAAGGGTCTAGCTCATGTGTTTTCCTCTTCATTTGACCATGATTCAAAATAACGAGGTCTTTCGACAACAGCTATTTGCTTTGCTTTATAGTATGGCCTTAATAAACATTAACTTATTCTCCCCTAAAATGATTTAACTGCAAATTTACCGCACCTTCGAGACCAGACACAAAATTTTGTAATCGATAAATCCACGAATAATTAATGTCGTTAAGTTATTACTATGCATTGAATAGCAAAAATTAGAAATTATTAGAAGAAAAACGTTAAGTAAAACTTACACTGGCGGGAAAAAAACTCAACACCAATAAAGACTTATGTTAGAGAAACGAAATTTGGTAGGCGTGTTTATACATCTGAAAGATGAAATCTATTCAAATTTCGCTCTTCGCGCTTAAATGTGGCTCTAGTAGTGCCATTCAGAACTTGCAAATCAGGGTTGCTTTAAATGCGGGCTGCTAAGTTCATGTGCATTATTTGTCTGTGAAATTTGACGTATTGAGTTGATGTTAGCCAAGAATGACGAAAAAGCCATTATCAACAGCTCACCGAGTTTGAAAGAGGTCGTGTAATAGGGCTACGAGAAGGTGTATTTCCTTTCCTGGATACTGTAGAAAAACTTGGCTGGAATGTATCCACTATGCATGATTGTTGAGAGCAGTGGTCAGGGAATAGTACTGCCTTAAGAAGACCTGTTTCCGGTCTTCCACGTGGCACTATCGAGAGGAAAGACCGCCGTATTCGGCGTCTGGCTGTAGCACATCGTACTGAGTCTGCGGTAGAAATTGTCGTTGGTACCACAGTGACTCAACAAAATGTTAGAAATCGGTTACTTTAAGGACAGCTCCGAGTCAGGCGCTCTGTAGAGTGTATTTCACTGACTCCAAGCCAATGCCTTTTGCGACGTCAGTGGTGTCAAACCAGAGCTCATTGGAGGACGGAGTAGAGATCTGTTGTGTTTTCTAAGGAAAGCTGGTTCTGCCTTGGTGCCAGTGATGGCCATGTGTGGTCAGAAGAAGGCCAGAGAACGCCTTCAACCAAACTGTCTATGGTCTAAGAACTCTCGGCCTACACTGAGTCATGGTTTGGGGAGCAATTTCCTATGACAGCAGGAGAACTTTCTGGGTTCTCCCAAACACACTGACTACAAATTTGTACGCCAGTCTGGTAAATCAGCCTATATTACTGCCATTCATGAACTGCATTCAAAGGGGGAGTATTCAAACAGGGTAACGCTCACCTTCACACCGCTGTTGTAACTCAACGTGCTCTACAGAAAGTTGTCACGTTATCTTGACCGGCGAGATCACCAGATCTGTCTCCAATTAAGACTGTATGGGATATCATTGGAAGACCACTCCAGCATCATCCACTGCCAGCACTGACCGTCCCAGTTTTGGCATAACGAGTACAATAAGCATGGAACTCCACACCACAAAGTGACAATCGTCACCTGTATGAGACAATGCATGCACACTTGCAGGCTTGTATTCAAAAATCTGGAGACTACACCGGCTATTAATGTAACAGTATTTCACATTTGAAATGCATTTTCTTGAGCTTAAACTAACCAGTGATCTTGAAAATTTAATCATTTAAACATATTAACTAGACAATTGCATTGTCCAAATTTCATTACTCTACAAGAATTTTTCTTGCTGCTGGGATTTTTTCCCGTCAGTGTATTACAAGATTAAATTATTATTAAGTTATTTTATTATTATTATTACGTTGTTTTATTAATTTTATAAAATTCCTACTTCTTTCGTAAAGTTTGTGTTATATGCCTACTCTTGCAAGCGTTTTTTCCCCCCTTATTATTTTAGTTCTATTTCTTTACTACATATTTGATCAGAATTATGCTAAATTATTTCTATATTTTGTTGGAAGCTAAGAAAAATATTAATCGTTTTTTAAAATTATTCTTTCAAAACTTATAAAAGAGGCAATTGTTTCACATATTTTTCAAAAATTTTCTGATGAGAAAAAATGTAACAAAAGTGGGCAAATTCTATTAAAGATAACATTAAATGAAAACAGTTGCATTTTTAAAAAGTTCTTCCCATTGAAAACATTTAGAAAGATGTAGGAGACGAAATTCGAATAAAATAAGAGATGTAATTACGAATAATGAAATTTTGGAACATTCAGTTGAGCTTATAGATCGGGTATTTTTTTTAGCTAAAAATATCAAAACTTTGTTTTCACTGTAGATACATATAATTGTTTTTCTTTAAAATTGCCTTTGATTATTGATATGAAATACCTTTCATCTACAAAAGTGTATTAAAAAAAACTCTTGCTGTGTCATAAAAAGTACGACACGCAATTTTTCAGTGAAAAAAAAAGTAAAGCGCGACCATTGGAAGGTTAAATTAATTATCATTTTTAATGAACTCAGTTATTAGTGATTTCTAATGATTGTTAGATTTACATTTTGAGAAATATGGCGATTTTTACAATATCTTACTTATTTATTAAAGTATCGAAAGGAAAATTGTAGTATTATTTTTAAGTATTTTTTTTCAAATATCTCTGTAGTAACCATTAAAATGATTAAATGTAATTTTAAAAATGAATGAAAAATACGATTGAGATTAATAGTTATTATTCTTCTCTTAGTATCCAAACATTAATTTTAAAAAGAAATCCAAGAAACGTGACTAATTTATGTATAAAAGATAAAATAAAAGAGTTTTCAATAAAGTTACATCAAACAAAATTAAAAGAACATATCCAAAAACAAAGCAAATTTTCTCGATTCATTCCTTTTTGATATTTAAAATTCTAAATATAAAGCATTTAACGAGATTCTTACTTGGAATTCGAGGATCATTTTTTTACAAATAATTACCTTTTATTAAAAATAACAAGATTATTAAATCTCTTTTATTCCAATAAATAACAAATTAATTGGGAATTGTTTCAAGTACATTTTTAATTAAAAAGAGAACAGCAATTAAAAATACTTTACTTCAGAAAAAATGCTCTTCAATTTCAAATGGATATTGTTCTTATTGGAATAATTTTTTTTAGTTCCTACAATTTTAATAAACTATAATGATATAAAATATTGAATGAATGTGTGCATATTATGTTAATTAACCAACTAGAAAAAATATATTTAGTTTTCAAACAAAATGTGAGTAACTCTTTCTGGATTGGCACGATTCCTTGGCTGCAATTTTTACTCACCTGAAACAAGTAGGTGCCATATTTGATGAATACTATATTCTATTTATTCTTAGCATTGAATTTGTGTACGTAGCAAGTAAATTGAAAATTTTGATTACTATTTAAATAAACACGTTACTATTAGTCACATCCAATTATATAGAAACTTTTCTAAATGTAATTACACTTTTCTTAATTTCTTTGTGTTTGAAGAATGTTATTTAGATTTATAAAAAATAAAGAGCATTTTTTGTAGAAAATTTCGTAGTTTAATATTTCACGCCCACTTAGGTATTTTTTTAGAGATGTATAGTTTATATAGATTATTGTTATATATTTTATATTTCTTTAAAATAAACATTCTTTTTTTTCTACTTAAGAAGAGTTTTTCTATTATCATGCGAAAACTGTGAAGAGTATAAAAAAAGTATACAATTAAATAAATGTTTGCAAATTAATAATTTTAAAAATAGAGCTATCGTACTAATAATGTAATCTCATTAAATAAATTGTAATTTATTATGAATAAAATTGGCTCAATATAATAGCAATGGTAGGTGTATAATATTAAAATAAATGATGATGATAATAAGGTAAAATAATAGCTTGATGAATTAAATTTAATCTAATAAAGTAATGGAAAATTTTTTCCAAGAAACTATTTATACTGAGTGTTTTTTTGCTTATAAAGAATTTAAAAAAATATTTTTATAACTTATCTAACGAAAACGTTCTGCCGCCATGCTGTTTGTATATTTTCTCTTTCATTGAATATATATCCTACGACAAAAAAAAAATCAAATTTCCTCTTTCTGCTTTTCTAAACAAAAAAACCCCGTTTTATTCTGAATAAAGAAAAGGGCAGATAAAAGGTCTTCCTACAAATGATGTGTTTCCAAGAAAGTTA
>BMAO01024305.1:0-54447 GCA_019973975.1 Trichonephila clavata | reverse complement strand
TGGTTACTCGTATAGCGCGATGGGCATTATTGCGGGAAGAGATTGATTAGGAAATTGTGCATCGTTCCGGCCAGAGAATGCAACATGTGGATGCCCTTAGCAGATATCTAGTCGCAATAATTACTAACGATACTCTAACCGCAAGATTAAAAAGAGCACAACAAGAGGATGAATACACTCAGAGTCTAAGGTCACTGATTGAAACAAACAGCAATTCAGACTTTTTCGATAAAAACTAAATACTTTACAAATATGTTGAAGGTCGTGAATTTATAGTTGTACCAAGAGATATGCAAACTGAGATAATTAAGTTAGCACATGAGAAGGGACATTTCTCCATTACCAAGACTGAAGGAGTTTGAAACAAGAATTTTTGATTCCCAATTTGAGCAAGAAGGTGGAAAATGTAATTGTTAAATGTGTGCCATGTATTTTGACCAACAAAAAGAGTGGAAAAAGGATGGATTCCTCAACCCCATTCCTAAAGAGGATGTGCCATTAAGTACTTATCACCTCGATTTTATCGGACCTTTGCCTTCTACTAACAAGAAATATCAGCATATTCTCACAATAGTGGATGCTGTTACAAAATTTACCTGGCTTTATCCCGTTAGATCTACTTCCGCAGAAGATGCTTTGGATAAATTAAAATTGCAACAAAAGACTTTTGGTAATCCCAAGAGAATAATAACAGACAGAGGTTCTGCTTTTACTTCTGGAGCTTTTGGAGATTATTGTACTAATGAAAACATTCAACATTTGCAAATCGCCACCGGAGTACCCAGAGGGAATGGCCAAGTCGAGAGAATACACCGAACTTTTATTCCCGTTTTGACCAAGCTGTCAATTGAGGAGTCCACCAAGTGGTTCAAGTTCGTAGACCAACTTCAAAGAATTTTAAATAGTACATTTAATCGTAGTACTAAGTGGTCTCCATTTGAATTATTAATTGGCGTCACCATGAGAAACAAGGAAGACCTTCACCTGAGGGAGTTACTGATGGAGGAAATGATGGAGGAATTTCAAGAACAGCGGAACCAATTACGACAAGACGCAAAGAAAAATATCCAGAAGATACAGGCAGAGAATAAAAGAACCTATGACAGGAAGCGCAGGAAGGCCCCTAACTACCAGATGGGTGACTTGGTGGTCATTCAGAGAACACACTTTGGGACAGGTTTGAAATTAAGGCCTAAGTTTTTGGGACCGTATAGAATAGTTAAAGTAAAACCTAGAGATAGATATGATTTAGAGAAAGTGGGTGATCATGAGGGACCTAAGATAACAAATTCATCTGCTGATTTAATGAAATTTTACTCACCATGATGATGTATTTTTATAAAAAGCGTTTTCTATTCTTTTTAAAAGAACATAATGTGTATTAATGTGTTTTGTTTTCTTTGCTATTAATATTTCATTTTTGAGAGTTGTATCCTTATTTTCAAATTTGAATGTCTATATTGGAATTTTTATCTCCGATTAATATTAATTTTGCAGAGGCCGATATTTTATTGTATGGTATGTAAAATCACTGAGGTCAGTGATTCCCAGGATGGCCGAACTTGTAGGAAAGGAGTGCAAGTTTTCTTTTACTTCTTTTGATTTTTATTGTAAGAGATGGCACCACTAATCGAAACCACGTGAGTTTTAGCTGCGCGATACGATGAGGTCATGTATTTACAAAGGAAAGAGTTGCACCAAAGGCTTGAACGAAGGCAGGTCAGAGGAAATCGGTCTCTCCGTTGTTTTGAGAAAGAGTACGTGTTTTCGGAATTAGTATGGTGTTATCTCGAATAATTTAAAACCCCTTGTAAATAGTAAATGTTTTAGTTGTGTTATTAATAAATTAGGTTATTTTAACTCTGCGTGCTTATTTTAACATTAAAATCGAACCTTCCCCTAGACGCCGTCCCACATAGATTGCTTGATTTTTGCAATGAAATAAAAGAGGGAGAAATCGAGAAGTTCGACTACATCTGCAAGAAAAGGAGCAAAAAAAGGTGAAATTGGGAAAAAACGTTTTATTATGATACAAACACCACAACAATGTTTCCTTCTATGAATAAGAGTCGGGTTTCAGTTGTTACTGAGTCTTCTACTGCCGAATGGTTATCTCAGTACTATCCCTTAATGCTGTATTTCTCAAACTTTCAATACTTGCGATCGAATGTTCAATCATGATTTTCATCACACACCTCCCCCCTCCATACAATAACAATGTATTGAATTCACAATAATACTATATTTTTACACTAAGGCTACAATACTGCTTGAACCTCTTAAGTGCCACCTGCATATATAAACCACTTGCTCAGCCAGAGCGTTAATTGCTGCGGACGTATATGTACGTCTTTCCGAAACGAATCTTTTCTGTGCACTGTCATCCATAAAATTGTTCCGAAGGCTTTGGAATGCATCAAAAGGGCCTCGGCAGTGTTTGCGAAGGATTTGCTTATTTATTCATATTCTTCCCCACGCCCAGTACATCCTATACGCGTACCTACTTGGAAATCTTAGGCATTCGGAAGCGAATCGCGTAACTTTTAATCGTTAGTTAAGGGATTAATTATAAACCGTACAAATGATCAAGATATGTTAATTTTTGAATATAATTTTATATACAACAAGCCTATGGGGTCACTGATAATTATTAAACTTGTCCTTAACTTGCTATTGTTAAATTAATAATAAAATACATTGTGCAGTACCGATACATTTATAAGTGTATTAAATCAGTGCAAATGTGTATTTTATTTTTTTTAATTATGTCAGAATGTATTTTGTTGGTTTACTTTCATTTAATTAATAATTTTTTTAAAATAATCTTTTGTTTGCGACTTTTAATATGCCCGCGCCCCCCTGAGGAAGAGCGCTCCACAGTTTGAGAAACGATGCCTTACTGGAGGCTCCTAAGATAAAACTTTTCATTCAAGCACGCCCGAAACATACTTTATCATCTGGAGATCTATTTCGCTATTAAATGCACTTGATATCGTTTCTTTCAAAACATTCTTCTACGAAATGAGAATAGTATGAGAAGGCATTGTCATCCATAAACGAGATTTGTGGACAGTGGCATTTAAGAAAACATTTACTTGAGGCTTCAAATCTTCATCTCTGTTCCTGTTTTTATAAATAGATCCTTCTCCGAAAACATTGATGCCTTTATGTCCAGCACAACATTTTTTATGTCCATTTACTAGCACAACAAAGTGTTGTGGTTTTATGAAGATATTAATGTATTCTGGAGACGGATCAATTGTGGTGACAGATTCTGTCACTCCTGCCACAGAATGATTTTGAGCCCAAAGTGATTCTCTTTATATTATACTTCTGCGAGAATATTTTTTGAAAACTGAATTGAGATTCGTCAAAGAAAATCCCCTTAGGGTTTTGATTGTCTGCCTACATCAAATATTCTGGACTCTATTGCAAATAGACTATATTTTTACGCGTCATAAACATCTCGACGACCAGCATATGAGTCATAATCCCTGTATCTTCTATAAAATGCTTGTCTTAAAATTATTATCTCCGTGGTTGCAGCAAATTCTGAAGACAGCCTGACACATACATTTTTTTTACATTGAACAGGCTTGCATAGGACAGAAATAAGTCTTAAGCTGTTATTACTCAGCTAACCTGTTACAACTCGTTTATGAACAATGCTTTTCTAGAATATACACTTGCATCAGTTTACTTGCAACATTCTTAATAGTCCCTTCCTTCGTTTTATACGTTACTGGCAAAATATCCGCATGCACACAGTCATTGGTTGGCTTTAATCGATCATGTATGCGCAAAATCAGGATTTTGCTTAAAATTTTTTCCGGTTATGCAAATCTGCTTAACATTTGGATGCTAATGCAGTTTATACTGAATCATTGTAGCAGACAGGAAATACGAAGACATTTAGTGCATACAAATGTAAATCCGAAACGAAGTGTTACATGTGATGTTTTTGTCTCTGTATTTGTTAAATCTAAACTGAAAACTAGTAAGACATAGATATGAAATATATTAAACGTTCCAATAGTGATTAAAACATTCCTTATCTTAAATTAGATGTTTTGTAAATAAAAATAGCTCCTTAAAGTTATTCTTTTAGACAACCATAGCCTTGTAGTTAATTTCAAGTGCAATAGATAACATGTGATATTTAGCAAATGAATTCAATTATTAAGATTACAAGGATGTTAAAATATAATTCTAATTTAGCATTAAATGAATCTTAAATATACGGTGACAGTTGATAGTGTGTGTGAGTACTATAAATAAATATATCTAATATATCTTCTACGTTTGCAATGGCAACCTGATAATATTATAAAATGTTTACATTGTACTGCAGATCGCTGATTTCTCTACGTTCAAAGCAAAACAAATACACTATCAATCCTAATGCATGAATATACAAAATAAATTAATAACTATACAATTTCTTGCTACTTTATCAAAATGATTCTTTATTTTTTTATCGTTGAAACTTACAATGTATTATATCACAGTATTTCTGCCAAATAGCCTCGGAATAAATTTTATTTCACTAAATATTACAAGTTCTATTATGCTATAGTATTTAAACACTTGCTACACACTCCGAATCCCGTTGCATAGTTGACGTAATGAATTTCTTAAATGCTTTTATAGATTTTTAACATTGCTGTGGATTCAGCCAGCAGAGAGAGAGTGAAACACATAATTTTTGGAAATTTAAACTCTTTCAATAAAATCATCTCTCCATTAATATTCTAAATTTTATCTCATTTGAAGGCTATCTTTAAATAATGTATTCTCTTTGTACTGCAATGCCAGTAAAATGTGAGTAATAACTGTACGAATTTAAATTTGAAATAAATTATTTCGAATACATAATTCGAATAACAGATCCAAACATTGGATGACTGAGATAACTCTTAATAACGTCGTCGTGGCCTAGATTAGGAAGAATCCAAACTAATGTATACCTGTTTCCTTGCATATTCAGCAAGCCAATGTAATCATTGTTACACCATGTTTTCGAATAACGATGGCTATTCATTTGAATAAATTTAAATGATAATAACACTCATTCTAATTCATCTTCTCGACTGCTGAAGCTTTGAAGATATTGTCTAAATTTAGCTAAAGACATATAATAGGGGAAATTAAATTGCACTAGTGGGTATGTATTGTGAAACAATGACTTCTGTGATTCATTATGCTTTTGAACAGTAGTCTTCAAACTTTGTCGACTTACGGACCGTTCAACATATCACTATGAAAATTGGTGTGCATCTGTATTTTTTGGGGGGAGAAGGTATTTTTTCTATCATTTTTCTTGCATCTCCCCACCAGGTGGCGCTACGGTGAAGCAACTTCTGCACCATTCAATCAATCACCAAGTTACCAACGTAGTTGCCAAAAATTTTGCCAACTTGGCTCACTCACCAACATTTTGCTATGTTTCCATTGAATCGCCATTATGATGTGAGTAACGGCGTTGCTTGCGAATATTATAATTTTACATAAAATAAATACAGCAGAAAATAAGGTATTACACATTCAGATGTAAACTATTTACACTCTATTTTAAGCGTTCATTACACAAAATTTGTAACAATCTGTTACTTTTTCTGAGCAGAGATTAGCTTAGGAAGTTGTTTTCAAAAATCGACCCAAAAGAGATTTACGGGGCGTAATAAACAAAAAGTCCTTTTTATCAGCTATTAGACCTTCAGACTTAAAGTTTAATGAATATGGTTTGTTTATTCAGCTGAGATATGCAAAACGCTTGTTTTCTTTTTGCTTAATTTGCAATTCACGTAAGATTAACTCATTAAAAACTTCTTTATCCTTCACAATCGGTATTGTTTAATTTTTCAATTCACCCATGGGAAGCATGGGTGTACCAGTTAGTATTATTTAAAGTAGATCAACTTGTTATAGCTACTTGTAACTAAAAATAATGCTCCAGAAGTTATCTGTGAATGCACTATATTTAATAACCAGGATATTTTTCTGCATTTTTTTAACACAAACTGTTGAAGTCTTAGTCTGTTGAAGCTATTTACAATTACATTTCATATTCTGTATTAATTTGCACCTGTATTTTGTTTTTGTTACCATACACGTTGATAAATATTTTTAATGTAAATACAATCTTCAGAATGGCATTAGGCTGTTTATAACTATGTGCTAATCTTTTGTGCCTTTCTACAAAAATTTCCAACCTTAAATTTAGAAGCTGTTCCTGTTTATAAATTTAGTCTTTAACTTAGAATCTTGGTACGTCGGTAATTTGTTGATTTTTCTTCAATTGCATTCAGTTGTCCATTCATGGTTGATTTCCCTCTCGGAAGATATTATTTTACATAATTTCGGTGGGTTTTTTTTTTAAATGCTCTCATATAGAGCTCTTTTATTACAAATGGATAAGGTGCTTTATCGTATAATTTTTAACACTGACATTTTTCAAGTTCAATTCATTCCATTCTATTCCACTTAGTTTTATAAGACATTGGACTAACGCAGCGTTTCTCAAACTGTAGGGTGCAACCCCTAGGGGATGTAATAGCTCTACGAGGCGGGTGCGAACATATTGAAAAGTTGAAAACTCAAGATTATTCAAATATTTATTAATTTATTGAAAGTAAACAAACAAAATCATAATAAAAAATAAAATACTCATTTACATTAATATATAAAACACTTATCTCACATTTACACAATATATTTTATAGTTAATTTAACAATAATAAGTTAAGAACAAGTTTAATAGCTACCAGTGATCCCATGGACTTATTATAAGTAAAATTATATACAAATATGAACACTTTTCTTGATAATTTGTACGGTTTATAACTAATTCCTTAACTGTCGAATAAAGTTAAGCGATTCGCTCCCCAATGCCACCGTTTTCCACTTAGGTGCCTATCACTGACCATGGTTCAAAATTATGAGGTCCGTCGCCAAAAACCTTCGTGTAGCTGAACAGGCAATGTTAATATTCACTCCCTCCCTCCACGTATGTGATGTATTCGGGGGGGGGGGGGTAATGGAACAAATGAGCGAATCTTCTGAAATAAGTAAATCTCTCGCAAGCACTGTCAAGGTACTTTTAATGTATTCCAAACCCTTTGTAATAATTTTACGGATAGCAATGCACAGAAACGATCGTACTTCGAAAAGACGTATATGTCCGGGGCAATTAACGCTTTTGCTGAGCGAGACGTTTATATAAGCCAGTGGAGCTTCAGAGGTTAAAGTCGTATTGTAGCTTTAGCGTTAAAGTAGAGTATTACTGAATTCAATACATTGTTATTTTATGGAGGGGGGGGGCTGCGATGAAAATTAAGATAGAATATTGGGCCGAAAATATTAAAAGTTTGAAAAGCACTGGACTAAATAGTACAAATTGTTTTTGCTAACCTAGGATCATAAACAGGATATTTACAACATAGATAATACATATGAAGAAGAGAATTTTTAATATTTTATTGTATTGTAATAAAAGTTATACACAGGAAATTACAAAAAAAAGCTGCTCGGTACCGAATTCCCTTTTTAAGTCTTCATTGTTAGACTTGAGACCCATATAAACATATTTAAATTTTCTTTTCGAATTTTAATTTTGTTTCATGGAACCCTTGGGTATGCTTCATGGAATTCCAGGGTTCCGTGGAACACAGTTTGAAGAAAACTTTTTTTAGAATAATGATTGCATGTTATGTAATAGTGATCAATTTATTAATTTAATTTATGAAAACATAAATCTTCGTCAAATAACAATTCATAAAATGGTTTTTTTTTATTATTTACAAATAAATAACCAAAAACTAATGACAATATCTCCATAACAAGATATTGTTAAAGCGTAAATTGTTTGTTATTTCATTTAAAATTGTGAAATGCTCAATGGTGCGTTTTATTTTATTGATTGATACCATCTTTTTAATGTGATGCAGAATTTAATCCGACTTAAATCTAATGCAGTTCTTTTTAAAATGTAAAGGATAAAAAGAGATCTGGAGTATTTAGCCACAGATTGTATCGCAAATGTCTGAGAACGATAAAAATCTGCTATTGAATTCTGGCTGCATCACGGATTGTCAGTAATTGAGCTTTGAGAAACACGTCTATTTCACTTTGCATTCCAGGTGCTCAAATACGGATACAAGTAGAAATTTATAAAGAATTTTGATATTTTGACTCACAAAATAGCTATCTTTTGCCACAGAAAGAAGTCTATACTATAGTTTGTTTTGAAAATATTTAAATATGAATCCCTTGTTGCAGAATTTGCATACAATAATTTATATTGCTTTATTTCTGGTTCTTCTAACGCCTGGTAAGTTATTATTAATTTTTAGGGTAGATTCAATTTCCAAATTAATGTAAATTATACAGAGAGAAAGCTTATGCATGAAAAAAGAAAACATAGCATGATATTTTGTTAATTTTAATGACTGTTGTATTACTGTAAAAGAGGATATTTGTGTTTTAAATGATAAACAAAATGGAAGTTATAAATTTTTCTAAGGACTCTCTTTTAATAGCAATCTAAATTTATACTTGTAGTATTAGTGAACAATGATTAGTTTCATGAACATCAATTAAATACATATCTCCATATTTATTTTGATAAAAAATGGATAATGAAAGAAAAAAATTTTATTAATAGCAAACAGATGATATCTTCCAAAACTTTCAGTTAGGTGTCTTAAGTCTCATCAAAAAGCCAAAATATGTTTTAAGTAGTAAATATAATCGTAAATATAAGTGAAACGTATTCATAAATATAATTATGCGTGTGTGAGAGAGAGAGAGTGGTTTATTTCAGTTAACTATATTATAATATACAGTTGTAAAATTTAATATTTAAAGCGAATGAATCAATAAAAAATTATTCGTCAATGGTCATTCTATTCAGACATTGGATGAAAGGTATAAATTTTCCCGTAAATTTTAGATAAGAAGCTCTTCTAGGAAATAAGTTACCGCTTAAAAAGTCGTATTATATTGCCGCTGGTGAACTCGGCAAACCTTTGATGCACATTGTTATTTTATTAATATTATAAGACACATATTTCCAAATAAATAAAATAGCAAATGGAAGATCATTTTGAATAATGAAATAACTTTCTGAAGGTAGGATATGGAAACATTTTTCAAATTTGTTTGAAGTGATGTAACATCGGTCAAAAATTAAGTGTGGGATGCACTTAAAATTTGGAGACTATTTTAGTGTGATAACGATTTTATTTTGTTAATTGTTTTTTCCCTTGTAATTTTAAATATTTCTGGTAAACCTTAAAATAGTACAGCGATTTTTTAAAAATACAATAATCATTGGAGTGTTTCCTACGTTTTATTTTAATAAATGGTATTATTTTTAAAAAAATAAAAAGAAAGAAAACTATGAAATCATCGCAATAATATCATCAGCGTTATTTGGCTGAAAATTAAGAAGCCAAATTTCTCTAGCCTGATATACATAATAGCTAACAAACAGAATATAATTGAAAAGTATTATACCGATGGAGAAATGTGAAACATTTTATTTCGTTTAGTAATTGCTTAACTAAATAGCTATTCCCAAACTAAGACTGGGCCATCACATTTATTCTCAAAATGTAGACTAAACCATTACGCCATGTTAAAATGCGACTTACACAATCAAACAAACACACATACACAAAGAAACAGAAGGCTTTTTAAAAGATAATTTGTCAGAGCATTGAAATGACATTGTTCAAAATCATTTCTTTCATCGTAATGATTTTACAGAAGCTAATTTTATTTAAATAATTATAAATAGTACATTTTTGTATTCGGAAAAACTGAAAGACCCAGAAGCTAACAGAACCAATTACGTCAATCTTTTGTGAGAGTTTTACAGAAATACTTTCAGAAATTGCATTCAAAAACAGCAATGTTATACAAGTAGATTGGATTTAAAAAAATAGGAACCCTGAAAGCGAAAATACGTCTGTACAGTAACCGCGATATTTTTCTGTATTTGTACGCTTCTGATATTGATTGGAAATATTTCAGAAATACTATATAATTTGTTTGTTTATTCTTTTTAAAAACTGCAAAACTATTTTTCAATCGTAATTAGCTGTTGCTGTTTACTATTCTAAATCCTTGGTTGATGGAAATCGAAGAAAATATTGCATGAAGGACAGAAGATGTCTTTCTTAGTTCTTATGGCTTTTGCTCTAGATGCATCACATGGAAGTCATTGTGCACTTCATAAAGATATATTAATATATAGTCTTAAGCCATCGTTTCTACACTCAATGTAAATTAACTGTATCATTCAATTAGTATAAATAATTGGTTTGAAAAATTTCGATTCCACAAAACAAAACTATAATTATATATTTAAAATATCTATTTTTATTTATTGATGTATTTTATTTTATTTTATTATTATTTTTTGTTGCTTAAAATGCAATACATAACTATACTTCAGAAGCTGGAATTAGAACTAAACGAATGACTGAATAATGTCTCATTTTTTTTTTTCAGAACACAAAAAAATATTTTTATAAATGTCTCTTTTTGAATATACAGCAATTAGTTGACAGCATCAAGGTTTTGTTATAAAACTGAATAATGTATTCAATAGAATTTAGTTTTTTCTAAATATGCACAAACTGAATGGAATTGAGTCTTTAAACGTTATATAAAGCACATTACATAAATGACGTCATGAATGACGTCCATCCGGTATGGTTGTTAGTGACGTTGGATCTCGATTCGAATCCCAGAGAAGGCATGATTTTTTGTGAATGCATAGTGCCCTTGCGCCATAGGGGTACTCATCTCGTAAAGCTGGTAGAAGAGGAAAACAGGTAGGGAGCCTGACCACACTCAGGGTGTTCTCCTTCAAAATTGGGGTGGGACCGAGCTAAGTCGTACTGTCACCTGTATAGTGCTCAAAGCTACGGATAACGGCAGGCGTAAATCTCTAGCCCTTGGCCGTGATCGATGGCATCCATCTGATACCGTCAGACAGATGGCATGAAACAATCCATAAATGACGTCATGAGTGACATGTACATTCATGACGTCTAGAGTGGAAACATATCAGCTGTAAACTAAATGTGATGGTGTAATGCACTTTTTAATTTGCCCGTCTTAATGCATGTAAAGACCACAACAGTCTCTAAAAATTAAAAATCAGAAAAGTGTTAAGTTAATAGAAACTACACAAACACAAAGAAAAAGAAATTATAAATTTTAGCAGCTTCTAAGGATTTGTGATATTAATGGCGAAATTGAAAGTCCATAACATCAAATTTAGGATAAAAATCTACTAATAAAGATGATATTGTAATAATCATTGAATACATTATAACTACGTTACAGAGATTTCAGTATTGTTGAAGTAAGTTGGATGCTTAATATGGTAATGAATTTTGATTAATGGACAGAGCCAAGAATCCATTAAGCTAACCATGGATTTCATTATTTCAATATCAACCCCTCAACTTAACTGTTTTGTAAGAGATTGCCCAAACTTTTCAAACATTTATTGCAGAGTTTTAAATTTTATTAAGAATATATAGATTACACTTATGAATATTACTTACAGAAATATATATATATTATATTCTCTTTTATATAATACATTATGATTATAGATTACAATTGTAATGAATACAGATATCGTTAAGATACACCAGTATTCTCAGGATTTAAGGTTAAAGGGCTAATTATGATGCAGTTATAAATCGTATACAAAAAAATTGAAACTAAATTCAAAAATGTTGTATAGTTAATTATAGACTGTATTTATCTTGAGGAATATTAATAAATACAGTATGTGTATACTTGTGTACTAAGGAACTTGTGTGGCAACTTGTAATCCAAATTCAACAGTTAATTAAGATGTAATTAATTCTTTTGTTTTGGCATTGTAACAACAAAGATTTTTAATTAATTACTATTTAATATATGTTAGCAGTTCTAAATGTTGCATGTTTTGGTTGTGAATAAAATGATGGGGAAAAAATTTGAAATCTTTCCTTGGAATTGCACAACACCAACGTAGGACTATATATAAGGAAATATTTAACTATAACTCGAAATACTTTCAAGTTTCAAAGTATTAATAAGTAGCAATACAAAGAAACAAATTTTGATATAGGAAAATTTTAAAGATGTAGCTTTAAGATTCTACAAGAACACAAATAATGCTATGAAATTTTAATACAAACGTTATAATTAACATAAATAATGCATTTTAGGATGCAGAATTAACATAAATAATGTATTTTGTATTCAATCTTTATGCTCTTCATAAATAAAGAAATTTAAATTGCTCAACAGTTTCATTTCTGATGAGAAGTGACGATTTTTTAATCCTAATTATATACTTGATTAAATCAATAGGGCTTAATACCTTTTACCGAAATTTAGCATTTGTGCTTTGATAGGTATTGTTATCTTTCTGTGTGCTACATATCTGCATTTTGAAACTCTCAGTTTTCCAAGCCCCAATGCTTTTAAGTTACTTAATCACTATTTTACATAATAATATTACGCATTATTGAAGATTTTTAAGATACCATATCATGTTCTGATTTTGCATACTCATTAGAAATATAATCGTATTGTATGCATTACAAGGAAATTTTAAACATAGTTTTTATCCATAGGCTTATAGTCTATTAAAAAGGAGATAGACATCACAAGAAATAAAATAATCAGTACATAAACATAAATGTATTTTCTGTGAACTCTGAGTTCTTTCGAAAATTCGGGATGAATGAAGGGATCCAGTTTTGAAAAATGTTTTCTGGGTAAAATTATAAGACGTTATTGTGCTTATCAGTTAGTTTTTAACTTCTTTTAATCCGAGAGCTTCTTAAATATCCTTACTTTAACGAACATTCACTGACTTTTGTCTAAATAAATAATTTCCCTTAATATTCGTATGTATATGTATTCGTTAAAAATTTTATCATTGCGGGATTAAATGTTGAAGCATGCAAGGCACTTTTGTTTTACTTTATGTCGTATATCGGTTTCAGAATGTAATGAATTTATAACAGCAATTGAGCTCAATCAATAACATTCATAATTACTTATTGTCATACACTTCACAGAGCGTTATAATTATAGCACCCTGTTTCCCTCAAGACTTCCATTATAAAACTTAATTATAGAACTCCCAACACCTTCATAATAAAAAAGTACTAATTTGCAAAACATTAGAATTTTAAGTAAGCATATTTCAAAGTTAAATGACATCTTAAATGTTTTTTCCTTCTTTTCTTTTTTATTTTTAGATGCTGAAGGCCAAAACAATGGTAAGAACTTTGATCTTTATTATGCGTCAGAAATTCTTATTTCATTTGAGCAATAATCTGAATTTATAATCAAATCATTTAAGTTAAATTCAAAAATTATACCTATAAAAAGACCAATAGTCAAAACTTTTATTGAGCATAGAAACAGTTTCCTGATTTAATGTTATAACGTTTACAAACTTAAATATTCTATTTCAGAGTGTAAATTTTAACTTATCTTCCATGTCATATAGCAGCATTCATATGGCTTTAAATTGTGGTATTAATAATTAATCATCACACACATACACACAATCCCTGTCATATAATCTTAAATTGCTTTAAAGTACGTATAAACTGGTTTCAGTGAAGAGTTCCTTCTTCTGGGTATTGGTAGGCGAGATGTTATGGTCGCAAACAGGTTTTGTTTTTTCAAATCCTTATTTTGTCAAAGATAAATCTTGTATAATACCGAAGGTTTGCTACATGCTACGTTTAGTTAAGTCTAAAAAATACCATTATGGTGCAGGATACAAATTAGGAAAAGAAAATGATTCAAATTCAAGATTTAACGTTGTTACTTAAAATCATGGTATTTATAAAACTAAAACTTACTTCTTTTAAATTAAGGTTTACATCCCATTTTAATCTGAAATCATTATTACAAACTTTTATCTTAGATATACATAAAAGAATATATATATATATAAATTTCTATCCTTAGCATTGAATTCTTGGACGATAAACGTTTCTTTTAGGAGATTAATTTCTTCGTTAATATTTTTCAATAAACGAATTTTGATAATTACCTTCAATTTCATTTGCCGAGAATATGTTAAATCACCCGCAACAAGATTCTTCGTTCATTTGAATGCTTGCATATTTTGTACTCATAACAATTTTAGAAAAATTTCTGATTTTTTTAAATTTTAATCTAAAATTGAACTAGCTTATTCATATAAAAAATAGCTACTTAATTAAATAATTGAGGCTGTTTTACCTTTCCATGCCAAGTCCATCTTTTAATCAGCTATTTATATAATCAGGGGTTATTCTTATATTTATAATTGCTTATTTATCTAGTTTTTTCAATAAACTGTAATCATATTCAAATACACATATATTTATTTAACTATTCTATCTTTAAATCCTTCTAGTTTAAGTCAAAAAAACTTTTATTTATTTAATTAGCAAAATCACATATGTATATAATTGTTATGTGCTTTGTGGAACTTCCTTTTAAGGAATCCTCCTGTTGTCTGTGATTTACATATCATTCCTTACTCGTTTCAGGCAGAGGCTTTGGAAATCCTGGTAAGAACAAGTATTTCTTCGTTTGCTTAAAATCAAATATATTTATCTGTAATCAATACTTTTTAACTTTCTGTACAGCACCATATATAAAATTATAGCCAATAAAATTTGGTACCTATTTTTTACAGTGTCCCATAATTTTTCAAATTATAGATAACATTGAATATTTTATGTACTTAGTATGTTTGCAATTTTCAAAATATTTGTGATTTCTCTTTATAGTTTAATAATGGAAAACTGATGACGATTTTTATTTATTATCATTCTGGAACAAAAACTTGAACGCGCGCGCGTGAACTGAATCTCCTCTAACTTTTATTTTTTAGAATTTTATTAAATAATATATATATATATATATATATATATAATTATACATATATATATAAATTTCTCAATAATTTTTCAAGAAACGAATTTTGATAATTATCTTGAATTTAATTTGCTGAAAGTATGTGAAATCATCCTCAACAGGATTCTTCTTTCATTTTAATGTTTGAATATTTTGTTTCCATCAAACTTTTGCGATAATTTCTGATTTTTTTTAATTTTAATCTGAAATTGAACTAGCTTATTCATGTTAAAAATAGCTACTTAATCATATAATAGATGATGTTTTACATTTCCATGTCAAGTCCATGTTTTAATCTGTTACTTATAATCAGTGGTTATTCTTATATTTATAAATGCTTATTTACCTAGTTTTTTTCATTAAATTTTTAATCATTTTCTAATACAATTATATTTATTTAACTGTTCTATCCTTAAATAACTCTCATTTAAGTCAAAAAAACATTCATCTACACTCTATAACAAAAAAAACCGCACCAAGCAGGAGTTGCCCGATTGTAATGAAATTTCGTATGCCGAGACATTTTTACCGAACAAGAAAATTATTAAAATTTGGTGTCCAATGAATGAATAGCGGGAGCTACATTGCATCGGAACTGCACACTCAGCAGGTGTCTATAAGAAGGCTATTCTCAATCTGATGGTCAAAATTTCTGTTGTATTGTGATTTAGAATACCTTTCAACGACTGAAAAAATGCCTCGTCGCAGGATTGGAGCTCATTACGAGCAACTGTCTGAGTTTGAAAGAAGTCGTATCAATGGATTGAAAGAGACAGGTTGGGAAAATTGGAGAATCGCTCGTCATTTTGGTGGAAGCAATGCAGGCATTAGAAGATACTGTCAAGAATGGGTGGACAATGGCAGATTTCAGTGTCAAGATCGTAGCGGTTGCCCTAGGGCCACAGCAGATCAGGAGGACAGATTGATCGTCAGACCAACTGTCACAGTACCTGATTTATCGTTAACAACCATCAGACATGCGACCCACATACAAGTGTCCACCATGACCATTCATAAGCAACCATAAAGCGAATTTTACGCTCGTACCGACCACAACGCCACCTGTAAATCACACCTACACACTATTGACCCAGATTTTAAGGATGCTTAGTTTTATCAAGTTAGAATCATGCTGACTGGAGACGTATAGTGTTTAGCGACAAATCCCGTTTCCAACTGTTTCCTGACGATCATCGAAGACGCGTCTGGAGACGCACAAGGCAGCGTGCTGATCTTGCTTTCATTATTGCACACCACACAAGTCCTAAACCAGGTGTTATGGTCTGGGGACTATGGTCTTTTGACAGCCGGGCCCCTTTGGTCGTTATTAGAGGCACACTTACAGCACAGCGGCACGTATATGACCTTCTGAGAACAGTTTTGCTACCGTTCTTTTTGCAGTACCCTGGCCTTATTTTTCAGCAAGATAATATCAGACCACATACGGCACTTGCTGCTATAAACTGTTTTACAGCTTTTCAAAAAGTGTCTTTGCCAACCAGATCGTCACATCTCTCTCCAATCGAGCATATCTGGGATATCATGGGAAGGCGACTGCATCTACCAGGAAATGTTGATGACCTGGCCCGACAATTCGAGAAATCTTGGCAAGAAATGCCACATTAAACCATCAGGGTGCTTTATCATTATGCCACGTCGTGTGGCAGCTTGCATCCAGACTAGAGGTAGGTCAACACCTTATTGAGCTCGCTACTTTATAACTAGTATGTAACTCTGAAATAAATCAGTCAATTTTTCTGAAATTTTAATCATTTTCTATCCTGTACGTAATTCTTCTACTCACCAATTTGTTGTCTCTATCGAACAACTCACTCTTGGTGCGTCGTTTATTTTTCGTTATAGAGTGTATTTAATTAGCGAAATCAGCGATGAAAATAGTTTTATGCATAAAGCGCTTCGTGGAACTTTCTCTCAAAGAATCCTCCTGTCGCAACCCGGAGTTTGTAGGTGTAGTTTGGAAAGCTGAAAATAGACATTGATATAAAAAAGTTACTTTTTATTTATGACTGATAAACTTATACTTAATTCAACTTTAACAACCGTGAGAGCAATCCTAATTAGTTTCCAGATCTAAGCTTATACGATAATCAAATAGACCATTATCTCTTGATTCGATTGTAGATCGTTTGTTGGAACTTTCCTAAGCTGCTGTGGTCCTCTTCAAAAGTGCTTCTTATTTATTTCCACCTTTCCGAGTGGCAGTTCTAGGTTGAATGATAGCGAAAGGACCAGCAACTCACAACTAACGATTAACGACTAATTCTAACACACATATTACCAAGGTTTACATAGCACTTACATTAGCATAAAATTATGCTATCTCTATGGAAAGTGGTTTTTAAACTCAAACCACAGGAAAAGAAAAATTCCCTCCCCCTTCAAGAGGATTGATAGAAATATCTCGGATAGAACTGTCACAATTCTTAAATATTTTTAAACTATAAAAAATAACACCACTGTATTTAAAAGATAAATATTAAACAAATTTTTATTGAAATTTTAATTTCTTTTTGTGTTATTATCTACTTATGCAATTTGTTAGAAATCATTTTAAATGATTTAGTCTTTTTTCGAGTACTTTTCAATGAATAGTTAATTTCTGGTTTTTCCCCTAAAGTTCAATGTTAAATACCAAGGAAATTTCATGGCAGAAATCATGAGTTGATTGCTTAGATAAGTTATCGGGGAATATATTTCAATTATCTTTGCCAGTTAAAAAAATTCCATTACAAAACAAGTGTGTGAGCTATAAAATCTTATTACATATCTTTTTTTTTCATTCACATTTTCTTAAAAATGTATTTACTCTTGCTCGAAATATTAATGCATTTTAATTGAAAAGTGAAGTTCGTTTAGTCTTAAAAATGGCAAAAGGAATGTGTAACACCAAATAAGGCAATTCTACACCACAGAAGAAATTTATTATGAAAGCTCATGTGATTTGTCAATAGATACACTTATACCCCCCCCCCCCAAAAATATACATCAATTTTTAAAAAATGTTATTCAGTGATCTCTAATAAATAACAGATAAGTAAATTTGCTTTTAACTTTTTTCATGTATAAAGAAGTATGAAGTAAGTTATGAAACACATATTAATGTAGAAGTCTTTGGTATCTTCATACATACTCTGCCGCCCTTCCGTATAGTGGTTAATAACGCTGACTGCGATGCTGAAGGGCCTGGGTTCGAATCCCGGAGAAGGCATGTTTGTTTATGAATGTATAGTGCCTCGAGAGAGAGGTACTCTAAATAGTCGTCGAGCTGCAAGTCCTCTCGTGAGATTGAGAGAAGGGGAAAAGAGATGGGAGGCACCTGGTGGCACCCTCCCAGGGTGTTCTTTCTCAAAATTGGGGTAGAATCGAGCCAAAATCGTGCTTTCACCTGTATGGTGCTCAAAGCTAAGGCTAACGACAGACGTAAAAATCTAGCCCCTACCCACGATGAATTTCGTGAACCTTGATCTGATGTTACTGTTGATCAGGTGGTATAAGTGACAATTGCATACTCTGAGAGAAATCTTCTAATATCTTAAGATCCCGTGAAATACAATAAAAGAAAATTTATAAAATTAGGCTAACTCATGCCGATTATAAAAGGTTTGGCTAGATTTACATATCATTCCTTTCTTGTTTCAGGTAGAGGCTTTGGAAATCCTGGTAAGAACAAGTGTTTCCTCTTTTGCTTTGAATCAAATATTAACATGTAATCAATGCTCTTTAACTTTTTATACCACAAGAGGTTTGAAATTTCAGCCAATAGAAGTTGGTATCTATTTTTTTACAGTATACCATAATTTTTCAAATAATAAATAACAAACATTGAATAATTTATGTTTAGAGTATGTTTGCAATTTCCAAAATATTTGTGATTTTTCTCTATACTTGGAGATGGAAAGTTGATGAAGATTCTTTCTTATTTATTGTCATTTTAGAACAAAAACCTTATTTCTTAAAAAAGAAATAAATTTAACTTTATTTCTTAACATAAATTTTATTTCTTAGAATTTTACTAAAAAAATTTTAAACAAATTTTGAGAGGAATATTTTATATGTAAATAAGTCTGATTTTGATATTAGGTTATTTAAGAATGTGAAACTCTTAAGTTCTGTAATAAAAAATAACTTATATATTTGATACAAATTCGTTATTCCTTCATTTTGAAGGTATAAGGCCTCTCGAGGGGAGGGGGTTGAAAATGCAAACGATTTTCAAATAGATATAATTCTTTGAAATTAAATTTAAATAATCCGGATCTTTTACACATTATTTATAAAGAAATAAAGTTTCAAAAAAGTATAAAATGTTCAAAATAAAATCATAGTTTTAAAAATTATATGATTATGAAATTAAGAAACATTTCTGTAATAAATATTAAGTAAATTTTACGTTGCTATTTTCTAAAATAGTAGCCTTTGATGTATAAAATTTTACATTATTATAAAATGTGCCATCCTATTTAAACCTTATCTTATTTTAGTATTATATATCTTTTGTATTTCAAAATATTTAAAAAAATATTGAGATTTAAAATTTGTTTTTAAAAACTTAATTTTTTTTTATTTTTTAAAAAATATAGCCTATTATTTTATTTATATAAAAATAATAGAATTTAATTCTAATCATTTAATTCTAATTTCAAAGAATTATATCTATTTTAAAATTGTTTATATTTTCAGCCCCCGAGTTGAAGTTAACACCCCTGAGACGTCTTAATAGTTATTGCAGAAAATATTACTCACAGTATTTTATTAAAAGTTATATTATTACGTATAGAAATATGACTATTTTTATGAATTCCATATTTTACGATATAATTATAACGTATATTTCTTATGAAAGTTAAATTTTTTTTTTCGTTTTAAAATATATCAATTATTCTTTTACTTTCAATTCAGGTCCGATGGAACAAAGTAAGTACAAGCAAGATATCAATAAATTACTGTTTTCCTATTTAATACTTTATATGTAATGAAATTTTAATATTGACTTGAATAACTAATAAACTTTTTCAAAAAAAAATATGCAATGCTGATGTTAAACAAGAATGAAACACGTGTTTCATCAAATTATAAACAAGAACTCCTTTCCCTCATAATATGAACATGTATCTGCTTGTATAATGAACATACCATGGTGGATTATTAATTGTTTGTTAATGCTATATTGTGAAGCAACATAATCGCTATTGACTAAGGATTTCATAACATTCAGCATAGTCAAAATAGAGGACAACATTTAAGCTATCATCTCATTCTCTAAATTGCTACAGTACGCCAACGTAAGAATGGTGACCTCGACAGATTTATTGCGCATCAGCCTCTCTTCAATGGCATCAGAACTCGAACACACGATTCAACATAAACAACGCTAACTGACAGTCCGCAACCTGGTAACCATGGTCTCATATAAGATGATGCAACAACGGTTTTTAAAAATTAACTCACGTAATTTCCCTTTAAAATGCTCCATTAATGTATCCGACTACCCTAAAATTGTGAATTTAGCCAAAAATTGACAATTTTTTTTATGATTTTATTTTATTAGCCATTTTATTGGCTTTGTGAAAATGCCAATATTATTATTTTCCGTTCCTAGAATAAGAACTACAAGTATTTTAGTAAAAGCAGATGTCATTACCTTAAGCAAGAAGTCATACTTTAAAACGCGTTTTACTCGAAATGTGTGTTTTTTTAATGCTCACACGGGGACAGCGATAGCTCAAAAAGTTTTGAAAATAATTAAGTCGAATTTTTTGTGTGTGTTCTGTATAATAGTAGAAGTGCTTTAATCTTAAGATTTATCAATGTTTTATTACAAAATTTTTAGTTCTTTATGTTACTCTAATCACGGCTTTTTTAAGCAATTTCATATAATAACTAAGATAAAGTGATCTAGTTTTTGTAAAAATTAAAATATCTCTTATCCTAAAAGTCATTTCAAAAATTAATAACATAACAACACATTAGAATTGAAAAATTAAAAATTTGTTCATAAACTGGTGATGGTACAGAATGGGCCACGTTAATGTTATTTTTTGCATATTTTTACCCATTTTAGTAATAATAATTTCTTTTCATCTTCTTAATTTTAGCATTTTTTTTCTTAAAATGTACTAAACATATCTAAAAACAACAAAAAAAACCCATATCTCCATTTTTTTTCAAAAAAAAAAGTTGTCCCAAGTAGTCGGATACCTAAAAGCAAAGTTCCTTGCAATAATTAAAAAACAAATCAGGTATTTATAAGTTTAGAATTTTACAAAAACAAATTTATTAGATTGAAAAATTTGCATGTTTGTTAAACATGATTTAGTTCTGAATTCTTTTAATATATATTTACTCGCGTTATGAAATTCAAAAGAGCACATAGAAAAATAGTTTACAAAATGTTTCAGGCATTTCAAATAAAAATTATGTTTTGTCCGTCTGTGAATAAATGTAGAATATTACATTATCTTTTCGCGTGATTTCTTTTTTTCTTTTCAGATAAAAGTACAATCATATTTAAAATAAACATATTTCTCACATGCTTATAGTTTGCTCAATACTTTATTTCTCCTTTTCTGTTCAAACCTCCTCGCGTTGATGTGGTGAGGTAGTTAGGAGAAGGGGTGCCAGCTCAGGTGTCGTCCGCGTCACTTGACCATGGTTCAAAATTATGCGGACCGTCCCCAAAAGCCCTCGTGTAGCTGAACAGTGGGACGTTAATATTCACTCACTCACTCTTCTTTCTGTCATAAAAATTAAATTTTAAATTATGGTCTGTATGTGTGTTTGAATATTAAACTCTTTTCTCAACTAATAATTAGAAGCAACTTGTTGAAATTCAGATTTATAAATTACTGATATAATCTATTTTATATTAATTTCAGCTAATGAATGTAAGTATTTACTTATCTATTTTCTTTCAAACAATCTTTCTATACTCTACATATAAAAAGTTATGCTTTAATAACTAACTAAATACTTTTTTCTATATACGCTCCATTATTAATTCATATGTAAATTTGTTTTACCTTATTTTGGTGTTTATTAGAATGCAATATAGTCAAAGCGAGGCACTTTGGATCTCATACGTTTCTTTTAATATTCCAAGAAATATTTTAACAAAATATTTTATAACTTTGAGCATAGGAAGAACATGCTTAAGTTCATAATTTACAGTGAAGTTTCAGTGACTCTTTGACCTTTTAATGGATAACTAACAAGTTAAAAGGGGGATATGTTTTTGATTTTTCTGTATTATTAAATGCTGGAAATGATTTATCACTTTCACAAAATATGTATTGAGCTATTTTTAATGATTGTATGAGAATCCTTTTTACAATATTACTTTTATTCATAAATATATAAAGATTTTCAAAAAATCTCATTTTTTCAGGCTTTTTAAAATTTCTAATTGTTTCCTTTTTTTTCTTATAATACTTGGAATGTGTTATAAAATTTCAAAATATTTACATTACTTATAACAGCATGCAACAGATATATTATACTTAAATTTAAAATGTAAAGTACTGGGATTCAATAAACTATGAGTATTTAAAAACAATATTATTTAATGCGCATGCTTAAAAATTCACTTTTATTTCAATTTTTTGTAATCAATAATATCAAACAACTTACACAAAAATCAGTCAGTTATAATGGAATTTCGGAAAGATATAGATTATATTGTGAAACCATATTACTGTTACTCTCTATGATACTGAATTTAACGACATCATGCACTGGTCGCTAAACTCAATTATATGTAATTTATAAATACTCTAAGTAGATCTATATTGCGATGTGTTTTGTAAAATCTAATCGTCTGGTGACTTTCGGCTACGTAATGTATTCAGGATTCAAATGTATTTTTTCCAGTATTAAATAATTGTAATAATATTTATATCGAGGGTTGCAGTTATTAGCTTCATTTTACAAATGTATGATCACTTTGTTTAGCTGTGATGTTTGTTGAAATTCTAGAATGTTTTCACCGAAAATCAGCATTTAATTATGACTTGCTTTTGTATTAATAGTGCATCGTTAAACTAATTTTGTAATTAATGAATCTTTCATATAGATTTATTCACCTGATTCAATTTTATGACAATAATAAAAGAAAATTTCAGGAAATTCTTAATGGATATTTTATGTTAAGCTGCATTTTATTTCTTTACAATTTTATACGAAACTTGTTTGTGATATTTTTTTCAATTACATTAAGTGTTATAAGTTTTTTGGTAAAAAAAGTTTTATTTTTTGAAATAGATCTGAGATTTCATAGTTCTCTGGGTTTTAGAAGTTTTATCCCTTTAGACATTAAAATCCTAGATACACTTATTAAAATCAGTGTTGTTATAGATAATAAATAATTAGTTATAACTTAAAAGAAAAACGATTTTTATGTGTATCGTATCTAACTTTAAGTTTTAACAAATAAAAAAAAGCTCAGATTTTATTTTGTTTATTCACTAATTTCGTACATTTAAAAAAATCATTTAATAGCGCGTAGAATTTGAAATAAAAAAAACTGTAACTATCGAGTTTTTCCTGCAATTGCAATTGTTATATTTTAGCACTCTTAAATTTTAACTGTTAAAAAATATTTATTTAAGGTGTAGAATTTTAGAACTTATTTTTTTGATGTACTGAAATAATTTTATTACAATAATCAACATTTAAAAATGACATAAAATTATGATTGAAATAGATTTATTTCTATTTATTTAGTTGTTGTTGATGGTAAGTAAAAGTATATGCTCTCTCTCAATCTTTTTTCTTTTTCTCTAATTAAAACAAGCACACTGATTCAGTACTTATAATTCAAAGTTTTCTCCATTAGGGTCGAGATTAATTCTTTATACTCATCATCAAATTAAATCACTTAAACCACTATTTTTTCAATATAATTAGAGTTTCCAAGTCGATAAGTAATGCAAAATTAAGACTAAGTAAGGACTGAGAAAGAAAGTTTAGTTTGAAAAAGTTAACAAAACTCTATTTACTTATGTATTTTTGTTTATTTTAATGCAATACAGAAGGTCGTTCACACTTTATGAAAACGATTTTAATGGTTAATTTTTATCAATAAATAACGTATTTTTTGTAGAAATTTGCTTTTATGTGATAGCCATAATTCTTGACAATAGTTCTAGCTCGAATTTTTAATAAAAGTAAACTTTTCTTAGTACTGTTTCGCCAATTTTACTCCCTTTCTCTTGAACGGTTTTTCATAGTTCATTTAGTCTTGGATGCCGTTTTCCTAAGGCTTGTTTTAATAAACTGAAAGTCCACTGCAGAAGCGTAGGGGGCTTTTATACGTATTTCATTAAATGGGATACATTTTACTCCTGTTTCTGATTCATTCTTTGCTAAATAAATGACAGTTGATTTAGACGGGTAACTAGATGCATTGTCCATATGAAGCTCAACTTCATCAATGTCCTTTTCGTATAATGTTGGAATTTCTTCTTCAAAAAATGGTTCTAGAACATTCTGTTGATAGTAAAGTGAATTAATTTTGGATTGAGAACACTTGATTTGGAACACTTGAGAACGATTTTTGATTTTCAATTTGCCGTTGTTAGAGAATCCAGCAACTATCATGGACTATCTCAAGGAACTTTGATGTACACTGATGCAGTTTATACAGTCATTTCCATCAGTTGAGCAATAGAAAATTTATCTTATTTTACTACAGTCACTTAAATATACCCATACTTCATCGAGTGTTGCAAGGAATTTCTATTTTTCAGCAGCTAAGTTTTTTTATATAATTTTCTACATTTGCTTTTTTTTCTGCAATATGTTTTTTTAAAAAGAAGACTAACTTTAGACTTTAGCATTTGTTTTAACTTTAAATCCTTATGAATGATTTTACTTACAACGTCGGAAGACATTTCTAGTTTCAATGCAATGAATCTTTGAGTTGGCGGATTTTCTTTTAGTATCAGAGTCTTCATTTTCTTGATAGTTGCCAGCTTTTGAACTGTTTTAGGATGAAGTTTCGTATTCATCTTTTTATTTTTACTTACTGCAAGACGCTCTTTCCATTTGAAATTTAATGTATTATAAATACCTTTGATTTAAAATATAATAACCGAGATTTTTACACCGATTTTTAATTTGTTAATACAAATATTTCTCCTTGAAAAGCATAATTAAGTAGCGTTTCAGTCCTATATCCTTTTTAGGAGCCTTTCTTAAAATAAATCTTTTATATTGCATTCAATTTAAAAGAAACCCTTAAGAGACTATTATTCTGAAGTTTCCAAAGTTTTATCTCAAAATGCAAACGTGAAAAAGAATTACAAAATCGTTTCCCTAAAGAGTGAAGTATTAAACAAAATTCATTGCAATGATAGTTCCTGAAATAAATACTAATGCTTTCTACTTCTATATTTTTGTTTGTTTATTCTTTGTGATTCATTTTAAAATTTAATAAGAGTTTTCAAGGAAATGTGATAAACGAGAAGTCAGGTCTTTTTTTCCCCAAGGCTCATCTATTTCAATTGTTTACATCATTCATTTTGATAACTAATATATTATATATAGTTCGTTTGTATTACTTTATGATTAAATAAGATAATTAATTCATTTTAAATAAATTTATAATAAGTACAACTTGTAGGGAAAATATCAAATATTACTTCCAATAAGAAATGCAATAACTGAATATTTTTCTTAGGATATATGAATAAATATTTTAACTTTCTCAATTCACGTATAACTTTAATTATTTATACTGATCTCAAATCAGTAAAATTTTATATAAAATCATTGATTTTTATAACTCAAAAAAATATTAGGTTACTTTTTCTCAACATTAAAAGTGAGAATACCCAATAAACTTCAACTTCATTGCAGCATTTTTACACAACACATGACAAATTCATTCTGAATAAAAATATGACATTGCCTATAATATTTCTAAACAATAAACAACATTTAATTTGTTTTTAAACCCAATCAACTCGTGTTCAATTGTATATATTGTTGTGGTATAGCTGACTGATGTTTTTATATATTAATGGTGGATATAATATACATGAAAGTACAATAACTGTGTTTTTATAAAATATGTTACGCATTACTAATTATGTTCAATTTATGCTTTTTTAGGGTATGATGGTAAGTAGCTATTATAATTGAAATCTACAGATGTAATAAGCATATTATTTCAAATTGTCTTTTTTTGCTTTTATTTGTGTTGCTTTTACTTAAAAACTCATTTCGCTTTTTGTTATGCAATATTAGGTATTTATTGTAACTCTATTATAAAAAGTTTCTTTTTAAAATTTAATTTAAAGGAAGATTACATTTAATAAGTTACATTTGAATTTATATCGATTTCAAAAAAACTTTTTCTTAAACTTTAATTATGTTATGCACAAAAAAGTTTTGTTGAAACTTTATGATTTTAAATAAATATTTTGATTTATTTTAGTGGCAATGGGAAGTAAGTAAATATATTTTCTTCTCTTACATAGATTTATTACCTTTAAAAGTTATATCGCTATTAAATTCGTATAAATAAATCTCTCCAAACTTTAATTTTTTTAATTGTATTTTGTATGTCAACAATTACTGGTGATCCACTTGAAACGCATTCGAAGTCATTTATTCAAATTTTCTTATGCGTTGATAATCTGCCTAATGATTCAATTATAATTAAAAAATATTGTAAACAATAATTATTTGATTTATTATGCAGATGCAAATAAAATAGTAATTTGATAATTGTTTTTAAATTCATATTTTTATGTTTTTACACAACTAACGAAAGACATGATTTTTTTTAACAAAGTGTTTTTTGCAGAATTAACATAAATAATGAATAACGGGATAATAAGTTTAATTTAATTACTTCCTATTGGACATAAGAGAATGAAAAAAATGTTATACTTTAATGTGTTCTTCTGTAAGACGTATATGAGTGTGTATTAAAGTATTTTGTTATTTAATTCCATCGAGGTATAATTGATTTATAAAATTATTTCATTTCTAATGTTAAATTATCATGATTTAAAATTTATTTCATTTAAAATAACATATTTTGTACTTAAAAAAGAAGAAAAACATTAAAAGTAGTTGCACATGTAAAAGATTCTTTGTAAATGAATAGATAATAACACGTACGACATGTGTTATAAGAAAATCATTTATAAAGAATAAGCAGTATATAAAACTATACAATTGTATGTTATATAACAAGAGGACATTTCATTCAGTTAGAATTTGAGCTTACGAAGCAATTTAATTACTTACTTATTCTTATTATTCTAGTACAAAAATGAATTACCCATAAATGGGAAGTTGTACTCCTGTTTTATATTGCGATAAATTAAACTGATATTTTAAAAATTATTTCAGAGTAAAACAAAAAAATGACATTTTAACCGTCTAATTCGTACATTTAATTTATTTCATATAACTATTGTTGTTATGCGTTAAAAAAAGTTTTTTTGCTTATTTGTTTTGCTTTATACATATTTAATTCACTTTTCTATTATTTCAGTTGTTCTTTGTAAGTTGGAATTTTTTCCTATAGTTTAATTTGATATTTACATACGATAAAATTTTAAGCACTTATTGTTTTGTTTCTAATTAATTCTTTTCTTTCATTTGCATGTTATGGTTATAGTTTTGATCATTCTTGTTTAATATATTTCGACATTGAACTCAAATTTCTGATTTATTCATTCGAAACATTTTAATGAACCTTAATTGTGTTTATAATTAATTACAATGACCAAATTTTTAGTCTGATTCGGATGGTTTAAATACCCAAATCCATAATTAAAAAGATCTTGGGATTTAAAGATACTATTGGAACTATATGTAGTGAAGAGAAAATAAAAAAGAAGGAAAGTTATATTTTTTCAGCTATGTTCCATTTAAAAAGAAAATAAAATGGAAAGGAAAAAGTTATATTTTGACCGTTATCATAAAAATGTTTATTTTTCTCTTAATTATTTTTAAACATTTCAAGGGTCTTTTTACACGTTACTTAATAACGTGCAACAATGATTTAAAAACTTATACTTTTCATTTTTTTGCAATGATGAAAGCATTTATAAGATTAATGATATATAATTCAAAAAATATATATAGCATCATTCAAAATAATAGAGTTCATTTAATTTATGTTACTTAAATTACTATAATAAACGTTTTTTATAACTGATCAAGAATTAAATAATTTGAACTATAATTGAAAACAGATTTCAATGCTTAGATGCTGAAGTATTAATTTTGAAAGTTGTCTTCTGGTTGCTAAGAAATAAAAGAAAAATTAAACTTGGTTTTATTACTTTTTATGCAGTTGTTTTAAAAAATAATTGAATCTTCTTAGTTTTTATGAAGACAATTTATAAGACCATATACTTATTTATATTAAAAAAGATATTTTTTATTCTTGTGGGTTATAAGATATGCTTTGGATTCAAATATTTAACTTTTTTATCTGTATTTTTCAACAAAAAAAATTCATTAGTCAGAAAATGTAAAATGCATTTATACATTTCTTTCTCTCTCTCTCTCTCTCTCTCTCTCTTTATTCCCCCAAAATATCCACAAGTGCTGTATGTAAAAATGTAAATTACACGGTCAAAGATATATTTTTCAAAATTTAAATGGATAAAATTTCTTCTTTAATACATTGGTTAATAATTTTCTCTTAAAAATAATTAATTATTTCATTATAAAATCAATTTTGTTTAAGATGTACTTTTATTTAAATTTTAGTACTTTGATTTCTTTTTATTATCTCCGCGTTTGTTATTAATCATATCATTAAACCAGTGTTTCAGACTGATTCAAAACAAAGAAATTTATCAAATTTATATTGTTTTAAAGACACATTTATTAAGTTCAAAATGGTCACTGTACGTGATTGCCTATGCTAAGTTAAAAATAACTGTATTTAATTGAACAACATATCTACAAAATTCAATAATAGGTAAAGAATTCAGTGTTTTGTTACTTTTCTTCAGCTAAAAATTATTCATAAAAAATCAAATTCTGTAAGTAACTTAGCTTGCTTCAAAAGTTGGAGCTTAACTTCACTAGACTTATATGGATGATCAAACATCATTCCTTAATTTGAAAAAGCTTATGCGTCAAATATGTTCATTCTTTAAAAAAACTAAAACTTGCTATTTTTATTTAGTAAAACGCTTGATAGATAAAATTAACAATTTTCGAGTTAAGAAAAAAAAATTTCATTTCTGTGTGATATTCGGTGTGTGGCATTGGTATTGGAATTTGAGGATCAGGTGCAAAAGGGAACAAATTGAAAACTTTTCTTTAAGTCTTATTTTTCTATTTCCTAATTATATTTTTATTTTAATTTATATTTTTTAAAAAATGTATATTAATTAAATCTAAAAAGAATTTCGTACGGGATTTCTTTTTATCACAGTCCGCTATATATCCCCCCCCCCTAAAAAACATAGTTGAATCATAAAATAATGCTCCTGAAACCCGGGTCGAATTAAAACCATTATAAAACAAAAACAAATCACTCACCAATGTATATAAAATTCTGAAAAATCCCCACATTCATCATCGAAGGGAACAGCTCCGCATGTACATCAACACTTTCGTTGTTGAGAAGTTCTTCATATAGGTCCTATTTTGCACCAGTCGAGTCGATTTCCGTTTTATCATGAGTATCTGAGAGCAAATTTCGTTAACGCGACATATCATTTCGTAGTAATACAGAATAAAATTTTTCCATATGATTGACTCAGTAATCCGAACTAAATTCATAACTATTGATTGTTTGGGGTCGTTTTATAAGACAGATATATTCTAAGACCGTAAAGATTTGACGAAAATTTATACCTAGTCTTATCTGCGTAAATATATCACACTTTTTTCAAAAGATACTTTTAAAAAAATCATGATTAGCATTCTTAGTTGAAAAGTTAAGCATGAAGTCCAATAGATCGCTCGAATTCTATTTTGCTATAAGTGTACGTACAGAACGTAGATATATCTATCAAAAAAATTACGAAATCCTATCTTTTAGGAACAGGCGTAAATACGTATTCTTCATTTTTAAATAATTCTGAAGTTACAAATTATATCAGAAATTTGATTTATTCATCTGAAGTTTTTCTGCTAAAAATAGTTTTTTTTCGGGATTGTTAATTGTGTTTCAATTATTTCTTAAATAGAGAATGTTAAAATTTCAGATATCATTTATAATATTGAAAAATGATAACTTAATTTCTTTTTAAATTATAATTTTATTAACAGATGTAATTTCCAACTTTCCTATCCACCATGATTTTAAATTTTTCATTTTTCTTTATGTTTAGATGTTGGTGATGGTGAGTAAAACTAAATATTGTTTTTATGTATCTTTATCATTCCACAGTAAAATACGTTTCACGCGAAAACGGTTAAGACGAAACATCGGTTAACACGAAGTAATGCAATGATCCCAACAAACTATTATGTATTTTGATGCATCTCTTTCTCATAACGCGAAACGGAAATCACTTAACTCGAAAAGATTGTCCTTCGCTTAATGAAATATTTGAGAAAGTTTCTGTATTATTGGATTGTTCTACAGTATCATCGGAGAAATTCGTTGCATTTAATGATGATAATGTGTGTAAAGTCTGAATTAGGGCTGACAAAGACATTTTGGAGATTGTTCAAAGTTCAAAAAATACAATTGATACAGATTCCGTTGACGAAAATGAAACTAACTTCATGAAAAGAAAGCGCATTACTTAGACGCACATTCCAATGGGGAAAGGAATTACAAAATGGACAATTTGTTGACAGTTTGATGCTAAGAAAGGAAATCAAAGCATAAGATCATATTATTTTCTAAAAAATCAATCGATGTTTTGTTTTTCAAGAAACTTGAATTTTTTTTAAAAATTTCATTACGTTCTTGTGAATGTTAGTTTCTATGATCTTTATTAAATACATGCGTTTAAACATATCTATATAAATAAAATGCACTCTAATAAATTTAATTTTGTTGAATATATGTCTTTTTTTGCAATATCCCTTAACACAAAATTCTTTTAACAAGAAAAAATATTTCAGTCTCCCTCAGTTTCGTGTTAAACGATTTTCACTGTATTTTGAAAATGCTCGATTTTTTTTTTCTTTCTTTCCTTCATTGTTTCATTTTTTCAATTTTTTCAGTGTACTCTTAAAATATTTTTGCCTGATGTGTAATTTATTCAAAAAAATTAGATGCACGAAAAAGAGATTTACTTTTCAAAAGCTTAAATTAGTTAAAAAGGCAAAGATCCTTTTTTTTGTGTGTGCATATAGAACGTTTTTTTATTTACTTCCTTTTCATATTTTCATGTAAATCAATGAAAAGATTTCCAGTGAGATAAATGTTCTATGCAGTTTGCTTTTTGATTTTTCGCTTAATAATGGTAATTTAAACTTTCAAAATGCTTATTCAAATTTCGTGTATTTGTCATTTTATTTTTGATAAATATAAGCCAACAAAAATTGAATGGGCCTCCTGAAGAAGTTATCTTACAATCACAACACGATATAGAGTATTCTCACTTCGAATCTTTTTTTAAGAACTTATTGAATTTTTTGTAACCTTTTGAAAAAAACTTCATATGGATATATCCTTTTCATAAGAATTAATCAATACTTTAAATTTATTAATAAGATTTTGAATAAACTTCGTAGATTTTGTCTGAAATTACCTTTCTTAAAGTAAAATCTAATTCAAGTGTCAATTATTTTAGAAAACATTGTTAACAAAAATGCTAATCGTAAGTTAAATTTCGTGAAAAAAAATCATGACAAAGATTGTAGAGAAATTTATGAAGTTGAAAGTTTTCTTACTTGCTAAGACGAAAAATCATCACACTTATATTACTTTGCATATATCTAATCACAAAACAACGCTGTGAAAACTGTCATTGAAAAAGATACTTAATCATTAAATGCATTTTAAAAGATGTCAGAAATAGTATAAATGACATCCAAAGTAATATTTTTGAACTATTTTTAATTATAAAATTTAGTATTTCCTATCCAAATGTTTTAAAACTACTGACAATTGCTTTTGTGACAAAAATCTTTGTTGCTTTTTTAATTATCTTTCGATAAATGTTAAGCTTTTCAATTGCTTGTAATACTGAATTTATTCCTAGGCTATAGCAATTTCTTTTATCTTTGATTAAAGTTTTTTTAAAGTTAAATTATTTTAAATTATGCAGCTCAAAAATATGTTTCCTTAAAAAGCATATTTGTTCAACCTGCTGCTAATCCTTTATTGCTTTAGAAAGTAACAAAAAAATTAAATAAAAATCTATCGACATGATGCAAAAAAATAGAGAGAAAGCTTAATAGTTTAAGATACTTTTCTTCTAAGCACTTTTTTCTCCAAAAAAAAGTGAAACATGTAAATATTTTCAAAACTTCGAGCAAAGAAGTAATCAAAGCACAAATCAATTGGAATAAAAATATTCTCGTGGTAGTATATTTTCTATTCTTTATTTTAAATATGCAAAACTACCTATAGTTGTTTAAATTTTATTATATGTTCTTAGTGTCCATTTTCGCAAAAATATTTTCTTGTAAATTATATACAAGTAATAAATTCAACTTCTATTTTTAGCTGCTGATGCTGGTAGGTCAAATTTTACTAGAAGTCTAATTTATGCCTTTGTTTTCCAGCTTTTAGAAACATCTGCACATTTTCCTTCCTAACATAATAAATAGATTTGTAAAATTGTTGAAGCATTTTAAATATAATTTCAAATGAAATTCTCGTAGAGTTTCCTCCACAACAAAGTAATAGCTTTTAAAAAAAAATTCTAAATATCTAAAGGATTTAATTCTGTTCAATGTATCGGTATTCCAAAAAATGCTATTCGTAAACGAATTATGACATAGTGCTTTGTACGTTAAAAAGAAAGACATATTGCATCATAAACTAGATTTTTACAAAGGTTTTGTGTGTATAGTTCATTAAAAGGTAGACTACGTCATTTTTAGATGCTTTAGTTGACTGAAAAAAATACTTTAACAATATATTTCCATCTATTTCCTATACATTGCATCTTCAAAATGTGCCATGGACTTTTCACAGATGTATTTAATATATGTTTGAAATATCAGAATGCTAAGTACATATATCCCAAAAGATGGAACATTTTGGAATTGAAAAATATTTTTATATATCTCTCGATGAAAATTTCTAAAACCAATGGTATTTCGTAAGTAGTATGGAACCATTTTTTTTATCACATTTCACTCTTAATAATTGTCTTCCAGATTTTTTTCTTAGGTAATATTTCAAAGACAAAGAATTCTAGAAAGTTTTGGGAAGCAATTATTAAAAATTAAATGAATTTTTCACTTTTAGAAGCAAGACTAGAAATTATTATTGTGCTTAACAAATTTATCAAGGTACAAAGCAAAACAAAGAACGCATTAAGCATTGTTTACTGGATTAAGGCGTTTCAATTGAAGTGCATTTGAGAATAATCATAATTCCAAAGCTTTAGAAGGCAAATAGATTTTTGGGGAAATGAAAATCAAACACTTGTTTATTTTGATTTTTTTAAAGTATCCTTAATTCATTGTGAGTAAATTATGATTGACTTATATGTTTATGGTTTCCTTGCTTCATATTTAAAATTTAGGAAATTTTCTCGATTTAAATAACTCTAATTAAATTTTAAAAGAAGATATCGATGTAACTAATATTTTTACGGATTTATTATTCTAATAATGCTTTTTACTGTTGTAGCCTAATTCTCCAAAACACAGGCTAATCAAATGTCAAAATAAAAAATTTAATATCTCCTTCTATATAAAAAAGAAATTCATACATATTTAATGTAACTTAAACTAATTTCTTTTGCTAATGAGCTAAATTTATATACAAAGTATGTTTGCTAATTGTTATAAATTTGAATACAGTGTATTAATCATACTTCCTTGTTATTTCAGTGGCATCTTATGGTAATATTTAAATACATTTACATCATTTGTAACTCATTTTAGAAAATCGATAATAATACTGACATTTTTAATATTTATACTAATATCATCATAGTTATTACTCTATCTGACTACAAAATATAGTTACACATTTTTATTTCATGATAAATGTGAATACTTTCTACTATACCTCAGAAAGCATGATAAAAAAGTTTTAAAAAATGTTTACTTTTCAATATTTATAATTCCAAATATATTTCGTTCGCTTTCAACTATTTCATAAAAGTACAGCATAATAATTTTGCACGCAACTATGGTTCTTAAAAATTAAATCATTAAATAATCAACAAGGAGAATGGCATTAGGATTTTTCCTTATGCTAAGAATAAAACAATCTAACTTATTTAGTGTATCCGACTACTTGTGACAACTATTTTTTTACAAAAAAATGGTTATATGGGGATTTTTTGTGGTTTCTAGATTTGTTAAGTACATTTTAAGAAAAAATATGCTAAAATTAAGAAGATAAAAAGAAATTATTACTAAAGAAGGAAAAAATTGGTAAGACTTTACAAAAAATAATACAAACGGGGCCGATTCTGTACCAAAATTTATGAACAAATTTTCATTTTTTAATTTTTTCTATTCTGATGTGTTGCTATGTTATTCATTTTTGAAATGACCTTCAGTATAAAAGATATTTTAGTTTTTACAAAAACTAGAATACTTTTTCTTAATTATTATATGAAATTGCTTAAAAAAACAGTGATTATATTAACATAAAGAACTGTAAATTTTGTATTAAAACAGTGATTGATAAATCTGAAGGTTAAAACACTTCTACTATTATGCAGAACATACACAAAAAATTCAGTTAATTATTTTCAAAACGTTTTTAGCAATCACTGACCTCTCGTTTCAGCATTTTCAAGAAAACACATTTCGAGTAAAACTCGTTTTAAAGTATGACATCTTGTTTAAAGTAATGGCATCTGCTTTTACTAAAACACTTGTAGTTTTTGTTTTAGTGACTGGAAAATAAGAAACTTGGTATTTTTCTAAAGCTAATAAGATGGCCAATAAAATAAAATCATGAAACATTTTGTTAAATTTTGGGAAAGTTCACAATTTTAGCGTAGTCGGATTCCTTAAAATGCAAATAGTTTCAGTGTTAAACAGTTCAAAAGTTCCAAATATTTGTTCCATTTAAGAGGTAGTAGAAATGAAAAACTTACAAATTAAAATGATTGAATAAAATTTAGAACTCGTATTTACATGCATATTTTTTTCATTTTTCAATAAAGCATGTTTATGTTATAAAACTTCAAAATATTTATATATGAACTATTATAAAATATTCATATAATCACGCTCATATTATGCAAAGACAATAAATAAAAACTAGTTTGAAAGGGAGATCTTTTTAGTAGTGAAATATCATTACTAATATTACACGTATAATAATACTAAACTTAGAATATTTAATCTTTCCGAAACATTTCCTAAAAATCATTTTAAGAAAGTTAAAGTAGATTTTATTTCTTTAACAAAGCGTAATCAATGAGAAAAGTTTATAAAATAAAATATTCACGGAGATCCAGATAAAAAGCTTAAAATAAATAAATTTTGTTAGCGAAAAGTTAAACGTAAGTTTAAGATAAAACGGGAAATGTTAAAAGTTGAAAAATATGCCTCACCTGTAATTTAAGAATGGGAACAAATTTAAATATATTTTTATTTCAATATTATTTATTATCTTATTTTTCTTTAATATTACTTATTTTCTGAATTTTCTTCATATTTCTAATTCAACAGTGCAAAATTACCCTAAATTTATTTGAAGTAATTCAACTAACATTTTATAGCTCAACCAAAAAAAAATTTTACAAAAGAAAATGTTAAAACTTATAGTAAAACTAATTTGCTTAAGGGTAATAACTTATTTTGTAAAAGTTTTAGCTGTGTTATGTTTCAATTAGATTTTGTCTGCTTTGAAGATGGGATATAAAAATAGATATGAGTGTGTAATGAAAATAATGTTTGTTGCCTTCTCTTTGAGGAAATATAATTTTTATTTTGTAAATTTAAAAAATTCCGTGATGATCCTACCTGATTAGCATTTCAAAATATAAAATGAGAAATGTCTTATTATTGAATAAAAATTGTCTTTTAAAATTGTCAGTTATTAACTTCAATATTTATGTGAGAATTGAGTATATTATATAAAAAAGTAAGGTATATTTTTACGAGAATCTTAAAAGTTTTCTCATGCATATATGTTTTTAATGATACAGAAACTTCTTAACGAATAAATGTTTTGACCCAGTTAAGCGCTTTTGAAATAATTTAAGTGTATAACATCAATTTATGGGTTGTAAAGATTACAATTGTGATTATAAATCTTTAAAATGTTGTAAAAGTATAACAGCTATATATTACAGATCTATTTTTAAGTCTTTTTTTAAGTTTTTTTAAAAGGGCTGTTATATATATCAGGAGTAATATATGTAGTTCTTAATCTCTTTACACGAGTGTTTTTTCTATATTTTTTAAAAAATATTACGTTCTAGTAATGGTTACATATTTGTAAACAATAAAAAATTATATTAATATTCTTGATCTTGATTTTATATTAATATTCATGTTCTAGTGAAGACTTTCTATTTAGAGGAATTTAGTGATCTAATCCAGGATGGCACATCTTTCAATTTTTCCACGCGACCTTTTAGAGTCTGTAAAAGAGTGAAATCTTGGCATTAAATGAGAGACTTTCACGGAAAACCTAGAAAGATGCTGTGGACCCCCGGGGTCCACGCACTACAATTTAAGAATCACTTCGTTAAATGATTATTGGGCTTTTGGAGCTCGAAACGCCATGTTCCAACCCTATATTCAATTACATTATATTATTCACATTATGAGGAAACAAATATGGAAAGTAAAGCATCACTTGGATTTTTTTTAAAAAAGAGAATATTGAGAAGTTAAGATGTAGATTCAAACAAAGAATGAAAACATAAAACATTTAAAATTTAATATTGTAAATTAATGCCATAGTTGTACTTCTCTAAATGTGTTATATGAAAATACAGGATGATTCATAAGGAAGTATACACTTTCCTGGAACTGTAAAAAAGTAACAGTCATAGACACGCACCACCTTAGCCAACCGTAAGGGAAATGATCGCTTAAAGTTTTTATCTTGCTCCTGACGGAAGAAATCCAGAGAATAACCACAGTGTGAGATTCTCCTTGGACAAATGTTTTCTATGCTGTGTACAGAAAGAAAGTGTTCAGCTCCTTCTTTTCTCATGAGAAAATGGTTACGTATGCTACTTATTTAGATATGTTAACTCTTCGGTTAATGGCACAGTGTCAGGATTCCAACTGGATGGTGCATCATTCTATTAGTCAGCTTACGTTTGAGATTACCTCGATGAACTTCTCCATCACCAACAGATTGTATAAGCCACTGACTGCAACATGGATCTCCTTTAATGAGCACCCAGAAGTCCTGACTTAACACCTTGTGATTTCTTCCTGAAAGGGTGCGCAAGTGACAAAATATTCCTCCCTCCCCTTTCTGTTTATTTAGCGGAGTTGAAAAAGCGTAACAAACCACTATCGATGTACTTAATTTAGGTACCTTAAGAAGTCTCAGGACCCTCCGTGCACTCGAAAAAAACATCCTTCTTCAAACCAATGTAATTTAGCAATGAAACAAAACAATCATTTGAAAATTTTTTTCACATGATAAACATATATATTTATATTATTTCTCAAATTTTCAGAGAGTTTGAGAAAATATTTAAAAAGTTATAAAGGAATATAAATTGGACAATTTTTCAAAAATATTAAAATCAGTATTTTACACCGCGCAGGATTCTGGAGTACAAAATTGATCAAAATTTACAAAATTAACTTTACTTGGTATAAAAATGTTCCCTTTTGAAATTATACTAACTTTTAAGAAATTTAGAGAAAAGAAATATTTTTTAAATACAAATATAACAAAAAAATTTTAAAATTTTAAGAAAAAAATTAATTAAAATTCAAATAAAAAAATTATATTAAGATAGTTTTTGAAAATTATTATGTAAGTTATGAAGAGCCTTATTTTGAAGACGTGTATGAAATTTCAAATTGATATCATAAAGAGTTTCTGAGAAATCCTGCTCGCAAGCTTAAATTTTTTGTTTTGAAAAAAATGAAGTTAAAGATAAGAAAGAGAGATAAGTTTTTTGTTTAAGTTTCACTAGTTATTTCTCAATAACTTCGGAAGTTTTCACAGTATCAACAAAATTTTGGTATCAAAATGCTCAGAAATGTTACGGCTGTAACATAAATGTTTTTCAAAGAATTTAAAAATTTGCAATTTAAGAGACCTGAAACTTCTTAACACGCGTTTGAACGGAAATGGATTACTGGTTCGATGTGTAACTAAAGGGTTCATACGTAGACTGACTCTAACAAAACTTAAAATAATCTCATACAATTCTGTTACAGGTAAAATATAATATCTTACGTAGTTTTTGGTTTATAGTGCATTGAAACTGTGTACTTATTTATGAATTGCCCAATATATAAGCAGCCCTTCAATACATATAGAGCTTAAATGTATCACTTATAAAATTCATGAAATATCTTTATTTTGCCTCACGAAAGTAGTGTAAACATCTCGTAGATTTAAACAAATTATAACGTTACAAAACTTTTATAAATATACATTTTTACACTACGTTTCTCTTTTCTTTAGTTCGTCGAAATGGTAAGTAATAACTACATCGTATTCATCTTTCAATTTTATTTTTAATTGGTCAGATATTTCTTGCTTCTCAAACGTACTTCATACTGAGAGAAATATAGAAAAATGGAATTTTGTAAACATCTGTTGCATGTGTTAATCATGTCCCTCTAAAAATATGTCTTTGTGAATGACTTGTTATAATACTTCGAAAAAAAATGTTTTTTTATTTAAAAATGCTACGACTCTACAAGTTCAGAATTGATTTTATTTTTTAACATTTATTATGAAGGCCATAGGTCATCATTTAAGTAATATGTTTTTTTTTAAAGTATCTATATTCTTTTTATTTAAACCAAATAATTCATCAATAAAGTTTTGTAAAAAAAACCATCTTAAGAAAAATGGGGTTCATTACGTTATTTTTAATTAATTGAATAAATGAAATAACAAATTACTTTAATAATATTGCAGTAACACATAATTTACAAGTGATATAGATGTAAAAAAAAAGAAAACGCTTAATTGTTTTATTTCACGATATTTAAATACATTATTGCTGCTAATTAACTACTCATCAAATTAAGGGCTGTTTTTTAATATGATACTCTCTTTTTTTTAAAAAATGTAATAAATATAATAAAATTATAAGCAAATAAATAATAATTGAAATACGTAGCTACGCATTAGTTTTCTGAAAGATTATTTCCAGTGAGAGCAAAAAGTAGGGTGTGCATATGCAATTTTAAAAATGGATATTCAACATGTAGAGGTCATTTTCCTTTGTATAAAATTGTTCGTTGTGTAAAAACGAATTTACTACTAAGAAATATCAAAACACTAACAATAATTCCAATTGTATTAAAATAGTGAAGATGTATCACAAATTTCGCATATTAAATAAAAGCTATTAAAAGCGTAACAAAGTTTATTTGTTTATGTAACTCACTTTTGAAAATTAAAAAATGATCATTCGTAGGCACATCTATAACCAACGTTAAAACATTAATATGTCTAAGCGTTCGAGATAATCCTTTCAAATAAGCTGAATATAGCTGAATATAATTAGTCACTTTTTTAAACATTAAAACATTTCTAAAAACTTTTTAAAATTTTGAATGTTACTGAAATTTATTGTAAAAATGAACAAATTTACAACTACAGCTTGTTTAAAAAAAGTTCAAATAGATTCAAAACGTAGTTTTTCAAAAAATATCAAGCTTCATATTTCCTACAATGTTCATTTATCCAGAAAAAAAAGTCAATCAAAGAATTCACTGCAGTTTTTGCAACCGTAACTAGTATCTATTGAAGATAAGTTGATGAATGGATTTACGAATGAAGTTTTCTTTTAAATACCATTCTATGTCTTGTTTTTACAAAAATTCCATAATTTATTTTTGTTATATAATAAAAAAATTTCAATATTTGCACAAATTATTTTATCACACAATCGTTTTCAAATAATGTTAATATTTAGCTGTTATGGAAGAATTTTGTCACACAGCAATTGTGGCATGATCCAACAAATTGTTTGCGTAGAAGTGTGTAAAATAAAACACTTTGTTAAATTTCCCATATATAATAACCCATATATATGGGTGATTCAAAATATAAAATCACTTTCTCATTAACCTTAAAAAATTGCTAATTCACTTGTCACAAAAAATCATTTCAATATCTAAAATTATTATTATTATTATTGTTATTATTGTAAAAATATTAAAATTAAATTCCTTACATTGTTCCTACAGGTGAATACTGAAAATTTTCGAAATTTGTGCTGCATATCTCTTTTCTTTCCGCAAAGTAAGTTAAACTTCCCCCATTCAAATAATACAATAGCATAAAATAAAGAAAAAGGATTTATTATGTCTTATTATAAAAAGCATACGTTGTTCTTAACTTAATATAGTGGGAAATGATATCGCAGAACAATTTGAAATTGGTTTCGATTTGAAAAATAGATATTCCAATAATGCCATAAAAAACTAAACTAATAAACTAAAAGTCTTAAAAAAATATTTTATACCAAGAATTCAAACTATTTTGGATGTGTTATTTCAATATAACGCATTGGAACTAATATAAAATCTTTCATATGCTTGAGGCTTTGTTTATTTTTTAAAAGTTGTAAAATACAATGTTAAGATTCAATTTTTTTAAAAAGATATTAACATTTTTTTAGAAGATGCTGTTTTAGTAAGTCACTATATAATAAGTAATGAACTATATTTTGAAAACAAACTATAGCTACATATAATGCCCACAATTTCATAAAATAATATCAAGAAAAACTTGTAAAAATATTATAAGAAAGGGCTATTTAAAATCTTTCAAATATGGCATTTAACTATACTATCAACAGAGTATAAAATTTCAATTCATATGTATTAAGTCAGGTTTGTCTTTGAGTATCCAGTTAAATGTTATTTTATCAATAGTTTAAGGCTACACAGTGCTCTTTTTGAAAAAAGTTTTTTGGAGACAGTAACAGTAAAAATAATTTATGTTTTATATTCAGATTATATTATTACGTTGATCCTGAAAGTACAAAGTCATTTTGAACAGCCATTATTTTACAATTTTAAAAAATGATGAATTTTTAAAGTTTCTTTAAACTTTTATGAAACACTGCATTTTTAAAATTTTTTAGTGACATATGTTTTTTAGAGATTATTGCAAACAAAGGTTAATATGGATATGAAAATGTGTTTTGTTGATTTTTAATAATTATTTTTCTAGCTAAACCTGGAAAAAACACAAAAATTTTCTAAATAATAAATTTAGCATTTTCTTTAAAAAAAATAACTAGAGATCTCAGCCTTAAATTCATACTAACTTTTACATAACATACGTTTGGAAGTGTATATACAAAAAATTTCAAGTCTCTATCTTTAACTGAAAAAAAAAGACTTAGGGTTTAGAAAACACTTTTATCTTCAAAATTAAAACTCTGAGAAAATCGCATTTTCAGTTTGTAAAGGCATAGAACAAAAACTTATAATAACCTTAAATTTCTAACTTTTTAATATGTTATTTTCTAATGTATGTTCGACATTTAAACACTACTTTTATTAAATATGACTGAAAACATTTTTTTTTAATTCAAAATATTTTTTGCATAATATTGATAGCATTTGTTACAACAACAGTTTATTCAGCTTACTCTTAACCTAATATTTTTAGAAAAGTTTTGAAACACGAAGAGTTTATGTATTAGATAATAATAATACTAACTTAAGCTAAGCGTCACCAAGTTTTTACATAAAATTAAATTTTTTTCAGTTTTAAATCGCGAGAGTTTTAGCAAGTTTGAGTTTTTGTTACTCGACTTTAGAATACCTATAATATAGTACTAAAATATGTTTACTATAAAGTAGTTTGGTACATGATGGAAATATACAGTTTTAACTGCAATACTTGAATTCAGAATATTTATATTCTGTACTTAAATAGTACAACACTTGTATCAGTTGGGGCTGATTTTTAGATTCATCATTTCCAGCTGTATTCCATTTCTTCGCAATATTTCCTTTCATAGCAACCTGAGAACGTTTTGGCTATGACATTTTCTCAAAGGGAAAAATTAATGATAAAACTTCTAAGTTATATAAACTATTTTTTAAACAAAAATTGGCCTCGAAACCAATCTTAATTAAGTAACTATGAGAATTCAAAAAACTCTAAACATAATGAAGCAGGAATGACTTTAGTAATGAAAATTGAAATTAATAACCATTTTACACTAAAAGAGTTAATTGTGCTCAAAGATATTTTTAATTAATTCAATTTAAGAGTGGAAAAATGCTTTAAAATGAAACCAAAACCTAAGCACAGAAAACTTCAAATATCTTAAAAACTAATAGGTTATCAGAACTGAAATTCGGTGACAAGCTTCCCAACGAAATGAGCCACAAGAAAATCCAAAAAAAACCTGTTTTCGGTATTATTGAAATTTGTAGGATATTGTGTAACCTTAAAGATCTATTTTGAAGACATTGGGAATAGTAAAATTTGAAATTAGTATTAGAGTTTCTAAATTTTATTTACAAATCGGATACTAAATTATGTGATAGGAATTCCACATATTTCAATTTTAAATGACAATTTTTTAAAATCATTCCCCCATTTTGCGTAATTAAAAAAATTTCCATGAAATAGTTTTCTTCTGATACATATTTTTTTAAGAAAACTATGAAACTCTTTATTTATTATTCATGAAAACTATGAAAAACTTTCTTACATGAATATTTTGTGTACCTATTTTTGTGTACCTATTACCTATTTTGTGTCATGTTTCAAAATGTGCTTTATTCTAATATAAACTTATGATTTCATTACCTAAGATAATGTTTATATAATTTATATTTTCAGGTACGTCTTTGATTACAAAATGGCGATAAAGAGATGTCTCAAGACTTCAAAATCATTTATTATATCATATCAATATTTTCTAATGAAAATATTCAATATAATGGCTGTTAACCAGAAAATACCTTTTCTTGGGCGGAATATTGAATGATACCAAAAACCTTTAACATAGTCTTAACCTAAAATACGAAAATTGATCAGTCTCCTAATAAATATGAAACTTTACTTAAATTATATTGTATGCTTCTTACATTACTTATTAATGTTCCTTTTTTCTCAAATGTTCCTTTCTCTTTAAGACTGTATGATTGCTGATGCTCGAATGAAAAATCAGCTCTATTTATATGAAAATTTATTTTCGTTTTTTCTTAGATTGTAATACTTTTTTCGAGTGTGGATGTTAAATGCTTAAGAGGTTCCGGCACATGAATTTTGGAAAAATTATTGATTTTCACTTTTTTTTATATTTTTCTAAAAGTTCCAATATTTTTGTATAAAATGATATATGATATGAGGAAATACGATAATTGAAAGTATTTTTATTGCACAGTTTAATGTAAATCATGTAGAAAAATTAATTATCTTAAAACTGATATCGAACCTAGTTATAACTGTGTATCATGCTTCAAAAAAATTAGATGTACGTAGGATTCTTGTAGCATAACGAAAGCATCTTAGGATCCTAAAAAAATGCAAAATTTATAAAAAATAATGAAAAAAAATTAGTAAAAACTTTTGTAGACGCAGAGAGTAAAGAAAGTGCTTCATATGCTTCTGGAAAGTACTAAAAAAAGTAAATACTCAATAAATTACAAATTTTACTTTTTAAAGCCTGTTTTCTCAAAATGTAATATTTTTCAATTTATGTACCTTTTTCTTAAAAACTACTTATTATATCATCCTCAAATTTTCAGTGCGTATACTTTTAACATGTTTACACAATTTAATGGTGGGAATTAGATATATCTGGCAAACATTTTAAAAAAGGCTCTTTTAAACTAAATTTTCTGAAAAAAATTGGACATATTTAAAAAAAATCATAATTAGTTTGATGTTCAACAAAAAGACTAAACCTATCGTTTAATTTTGGTTGATAGTACACATAACCTACTGTAAAAAATTTATCTATGAGAAGTAAGTAGTTTCTGAGAAAAAGGTAAATAAACTTACGCAGTTTTACATGGGCTGCTTGGACGTGCCGGACCCCCTTACATTTTGCAAAACATATTTGGAATTAAAACTAATATTCTATTTATCTAATTAACAAATTTCTCGCAATGAGTGTTAAAAATAATGGTTAGCCTCAGATTATGTAGGAAATGGAACAAATTGATAACCAAAAAAATAGTAACATTATGATAGTTGTAAAATTAATCGTCGTATGAAAGTATAAAGTAATGGTTTTCAAAATTAAAACCCCGAAAAATACGTAAAATTATGTAGGCTGCTAATTCTATTTAGCAAGTATTATAATTTTAAACTTTTCAATACGTATTGTCATTTACTTTTTTTATAAACTTATTAAAGATTATTTTCCTATTAAAGTCTAATTTTAATTTGACAAACTAACTTCAGAATTCAAAATATTTAGACATTCTTATAAGATGAATTAAGGACTAAAATAGATTCTTATAATTTAATTTGTAAATTTACAGCTCTAAAATGAAGAAATATGACAGAAGTAAACATCAGCTTATTGTACAAAGTAATAATATAATAATCAGCTTTTATTGAAGTTTACATATATTTTAAACTTTCCAATATTTTTTACGTAAAAGTTTAAATTTGTGGCAAAAAGTAATTTTTTTTAATATTTCAGATTATATTTAAGTTTAATGATAATACTCTAATAGGTTGTTTTACATTAATGTTCAAAATTACGATAATCTTTCTAGGTTATTACAATTATTATGCCAGTAGTTACTACAATTTCATAAAACATTTTCTTAATCTCTTCCGTAATTAGTAAAAGTAAAAATGGAAGTTTTATTATTTTCAAATTTTTTTATGAGTATTCATTACGATTGTAAATAAAGTTTCTTCAATTCAAACTAAGTCATTATTAAATTACGACTTTTGTCTATGTGTGAATACAATTTTAAAGTAAACAAAATAAAAAAATATATTTATACTATTACAGAAGTATTACTTAAAACACATACACAAATTCATTTTAATGAAACTCTTTTGATTTCGATATAAAAAGAAACAATTCTGTAGTCAATATCTTTCACAAACTCTTAAGTAAAATAAAAAATTTTAATGAATAATATGAAACAGCACTTTTATTTTTCGTCTGAAAAATGGAAATTTTCAAATGTTTTTTAATTTGCTTTTGTCCAAAAAACATTCCAATCTCTCTTCAAAAGATTCTAAAAGAGAAAAAAAAACGTACATTAGTTTGTTTTTTATTTTATTTTATTTTAAAATCATTTTATATAGTTTGGTTATGCAATTGGCTCCTAGTAACCAATGAACCCAAATGCTGAATTAAAATTTTATAGGAAAAATGCAACAAAAAAAGCCCCGAAATAATATTCCTTAAAAATATATTTCTCTTCAATACAAAAAAAGCCTGTTCCAGTATCATTTAACATTTCAGAACAAATAATTTCAGCGGATATTCAATTCAGATTTGATTTTGTCATTTCTTAAATAAAAAACATCAAAAAGCAAATTGAAAATAATTCCTACAGTTTTTAAAACAATTACTAGAACTGAAACTTTGATGAATTTTATTTTCATATTTTTAAAGGTTAAACCATTTTTAAATCAGCTTTTGTAACTTTATAGATCCTTTAAAATTATAAATGCCCTACCTCAAATTATTTACCTCACTCTGATTTAAACATTTAAAATACCAAATTACCTAATGGGTAGATGCAGTAAAAAGCACTGAATCCGATGTCAGATTATATTTTTTTATACACTGCATGAAATTCCTTATTACAAAGTCAAGAATAAAAAGATATTTGTAAAAGAAACTATTATTCAGTTTGTGGAGGAATTATTATGTGGAATATTTTCATTATACTGTGATTTTCCAAGGTACATTAATTTTATACTTTAATTTATTCCGTAGTCTTTCTGAAGTACTGCACTTCTGTATACAGTTTGATTTTACTTTTATCAAAATTTTATTGTAGTATTTGTGTATCCAGCTCACACTGCAGTATTAAAACCCATGCTATACTCGAAAAGAAAGTATCACGTGTTGCATTTACTGATACAGACAGCACAAACATTTTGAGAATAATTAGTAATTTCCCATTTTAAAAATTTTGAGTTTGACCCAGTTGGGTGGAGTGGTTGGTTTGTCACTGGCCTTCTACACCTAAGGTTGCGGGTTCAAGTCCGGCCGAAGTCGGTGGATTTTCATGATGCAGAAAATCGACAGCGACCATGTCGTATGATTATGTGGCATGTAAAAGATTCCTAGAGTGTCTGCTTGGCTTGTGGGTTCTGTAGGCAAAATTAAATCCTAGTACACAGGTTTGCATTGTCAGAGCTCATGTTCTTCCGTCAAGTGAGGCAACTGGGCGTCAAAATTACCTGCCACGATTGGTATCACTTATATTGTGCCGCACTAAAAAGTGATACCAGCTCCTGGGAAAGAACTAGATATGCAATGGTAAAAATACCAATCCGCAGCTCCATTAGAAATAAATAAAACATTCTAAGTTTGAAACATACTTTAACGCACTTTCCCCTTGTTTATATTTATTAAAAGCAGCTGTCTTATTTCTCATATCATATTTAGTTCTTAACGGAAAACCGTGCAATACTTTGCTCACGAAATGACATTGAAAGTTTTAAGTAAAGGCTTCGTTTTCATATCGTTTCAAATCGTTTATTTGAGGATTAAATTATAGTTATTCTAATATTTTACTTAGCAGAATGATAAAATACAGCCTTTTTATTTTAAAATTGACGAATGGAAAACAATGTTTAAAGCATGTATTGTTTCAAAATTCTTTATGGAACTTTTTTTAATAAATTCGTTTTAAAATAAGTTATATAAATGAATTCATTATTCTAATACATGTAGCAAATATCAAATTGTTTATTGAAACTATTTTAATGCCTTTATAAAAACGGTGTCATACAAAATAATCTTATGTAAATTTCCTTTTCTGAAATGAACTATCATGAGAATAAAACTATTATTATTAATATGTGCAAAATTAATATACACAAAATGAAAATTTTAATGTAAGCTGTACAATATAAATTTGTAAATTAAAAAGCTAGACTTAATTTTTTTAGAAATTCCAGCAGTCGTTATATTCGAAGTGAATATAAAATAAACACATATTAAATATGTAAGTCTAATTATACTCACCTCTTAAGCTGATCTATTGGGAAAAAATAAATGATTTTAATGCTGCCATATTTTTAATAATAATTAAAAATTAATAATAATAGTAAAGCAAATAATCGTTTTTATTCGCATGATTTTGTTTTAATATAATCAAATTTTAAAAAAAACTTTCTGTAGACTATTTGTGCAAATAATATCTTTTGTAATTTATACAACAAATGAGAATAAAGTACTATATTAGTTACAATGCAAATTTATAGAGATCTTATTAAAAACATATTTACAAAAAGTACTTACACAATTATGCACCTATAAAAAAAAATTTTAAATAATTTTTAATTTTGCATATTTTTTACTTTTATATAACTTTTACAGCATAAAAATTTTTAATAAGAAAGATGTTAAACCTAGTCTGGTACAGCATGCACGGGTTGTCTGAAATTTTTAAGATATTGCGAAGAAAATTTTCACTCTTCAAACGTTTCCCTAAAAGACAAACCTCGAATTGTAATGCAGATATAATTACTATTTCATTTTAATACCAAAATAACAAGTTCAAAGAGTATTTTCCTTTGATTTCTCTCAAGATGCAGAAGTTCTAAAGTTTTTATGTAATGCTGTGAAAATCCTTAATAACAATGTAAGAGAATTTGTAAGCAAAATTATTTCAAATTTCAATCTTTATTGTCATCCAACTTTTAATTTAGATGGCTCTAAATCAGTTAGTATGGTCTTACAGCTTTCAAATTACTAAACTGTCAGACATACAATAGCCTTTATCTGACATGTATAAAAAGCATCTACAACGTAAGATAAAAGTTTTTAAAAGTAATCAGAGTTTCACTGTTCTGTGGGAATACATTCATATTATAATCCTGACTAAATTAACCTTGTTTGAAATCGTGAGTAAAAATACTTTGATGGAAAATTTAAAATCCATTGATATCAAATCTATTCTTGAAAGGATTTATTAAGACAACTTGAAGATTACAGCGTTTCAAAGACGACTGTTGGTGATCAATAATGTTGGCAGGTTTTAACTGCCCATCTCTGCTATATTCCAAACAATTAAACAAGAAAGGAAGTAGATTTAAGTTTTTTTTTTTAATTTCTACCAGCAATACATCATTTGCTAAAGTAAAATGCTTCAAACAAGGCGCTACAACAAATTAGGAACAATAAAACAAAGAATCTAAACTCCCACACAGATAGAATTATAAACACCATCAGAAAATCAGTCAGATCACAGGGCTTGTAACTGTTTTCCGGCCCTCCAGTATTTATCGTAGATATTTCCAGAAACAGTGGAGCAAATCCTCAGGAGCTCAACAATAATCAAGAAATTCTTCCTGCACAAAACACAGTTTAGAGAGGGAAGGACCTTTAAAGAAATATCACACGTCCATTATTCGTGCAACTTTTTCGCCAAATTTTCGCCTCAGCTGAGGGTGAAGGGTTGCCGTAAATAAAACGACATGCTCTGACGTCAGCAGCGCTCTTTCTCCATATTGAAAAATTGAAAATTTTTCTGCTTCGAAAACGACCATCCAATATCATTTCTTTTATACCGCTCGAGCTTTTATTGACAGTCGAGAATAGATATGGCGACTGGCGATCAAGCAATTCTTGCGCTTGGATTTGCTGCCAATTGTGCAAGTATATTCAAGAAATCAAAAGAAAAAGAAAAATTAGCCAGGAAAACGGCCACCTCTATCTCATCCTCATGGCGATCTGCTGGAATCCTAATTTTTTTTTAAAATATTTTCGCGAAATGTGAGTTTTTCGAATTCCACAGGTATGGAAGCTTTTCAATCTTATCAATTAAAAAGCTCACCATCATTTCGCTCCATTTTATAAAAAAAAAAGTTTCTGACGAGCAAACGCTTGACGAAGTCGAGGCCGACATCTAGTTTTTGCGTAGGAGCCGAAGAATCTAATGGCTGAAACTTAGAGCAATTTTAATTTCGAACAACTTTTTGAACTCAGTTGCAAAAAGTTGTTCGAAAGCTGTTATCATGGCAACTGAATAAAAATTCCACGAATTGGACAATTAGTTGCTCAAAACATGTACGTGTGATAGTGCCTTTAGTCTATGTAGGTAACCCGAAAGACAGTTATGCCCGATTTTCAACCTGAAGGCAGCAACCGCATGCGTCTCGGGTTATCTGGAATCTCATTCAGCGTCTCCCTCCAAAACTTATCACAAGTTTGTTCATTTAAATAATTTAAATAGAGAGAGAAAGAACTTTTTCACAATATTTTTAATTATTCTGGTTATTGAAGAGTACGATATACCTCTTTGAAAGCACTGTAACATACCAGCGCCTTTTAAGCTAGAAAGTCAGCTCTTGCATTTCAGTAAATATTACGGGGGGGGGGGGCTCATTAAAAAACTGTATTATTGTTTAAGGTCGAAAACAATCCACGGTTCTCTTCACGATTTAAGAGAGACTGAAAAATCCAGAGATGGTCACAGCTTGTTTTGCAGAAATGGAGTCAGAAAATATAACGACATTCTCAAAAGCCTCCTTTCTTGACTATAGTTGTGAGTAATCGTTCTAATAGCTTCTACTTTACTTTTAAATGGAGTTGTGTTTGGACCTAAGTTAAGAAAAAAAGAAAATAGTTCTGAAAAACAACAGCCCCAGCACTTCCATAGTGATCTTTCAAAATAGATATGAAGCCAATCAAGCTATTTTAATTGTAAGATTTCGTAATGGAAGAAATTCTTAAAGCTGACATAAAAACTTTAGAACTTCTGCATCTTGGCAAAGAAATGTTTTACTATGGCATTATATTGCTTATTTAACTATAGAAAAGGAGGGGAAATAATTTTCTTGGCCAGCTCCATATGAAATTTTTACCACTCTTTCTAATATCTGTCGGATAATTTTATCCCCAAAGTTCAAAAATTACATTTGTCTCCTTTCTTTTATTTACTGTACTGTACAATATATATACATATGTATATTGCAGATCATATAATCATTTGTTAATTCCCTATGTGTAATTGGATATCAAAATTTATTTCAATAAAAGTCTATAGTCATACTTATATTCAAACCGTAAGAATCATTAGCAGATAATCTTGAATAGAATGCTGAACAATGTTTGTTTACTTATGAACTTTTGTCAAATTGTTTTGGCTTGATGGAAAAATCTACAAGGGGTGATCAAATGAAAAGGTACGAAACGACACGGGGGGTACAGATATAGACTTTATTCAAAATATACACCATAGGCCTGAGCACAACGATCCCACTGATGAACAAGCCGCAGGATTCCTTGTTCCCAGAATTCCTGTGGCTGTGACGAGACCCAGTCCTTCACAGTGTCCTTGAGTACGTCGTCCGAGTTGAAGCGCTTTCCTTTCATGTGTTTCTTCAGTGGACCAAACACATGGAAATCGCAGGGTGACATGTCCGGACTGTAAGACGGATGGTCCAACGTCTCCCATTGGAACTTGTCCAGTTCCATTTGTGTGACTCTGGAGACGTGTGGACGCGCGTTATCATGGAGCAGAACCACACCCTCCGTGAGCAGCCCCGGTCTTTTGTTCTTGATGGACCTGCGTAGGCGTCGGAGTGTCTCACAGTACACATCGGAGTTAATGCTTTTTCTGTGCTCGAGTAATTCTGTGCACGCATCATTTGGACGCCGCTTTTTATAAGAGCCTTTGCTCTTTCCTGCGCATGCGGGCACCCGCGCATGATCCGACCCCAGTCAGAGTCTCCAATGGCATCCCGAGATGTCTCGCTACATTCTCCCTTGGAATTTGCGGAATATGCAAATATTTAACTGTTTCATTTTTATGTCGTTTCATACCTTTTCATTTGATCACCCCTTGTACTAAATATAGAAGACAACCGTAGATTCTGAAAAATCGAAGGATGCAAATGCGAATAAAGAAAATGGTTAAAAATTGGGGATATAATTGCTCACTTTGAAATAATGATTTGATGACGGCATCGTTCAATGAATAAAATGATATACAGTAATACCCCGAACTTACGCTATAGGTGGGATTGATTGATAACCATGTAAGTCGGGGTATAATTTCTCAGAAAAATACAATGTAAATTATTTTTAGTTGAGGTCGAAGACGAAAGAAAATAATAATTTAGAAAAAAAGTGTTTAAGAAAATTTTAGATAACACAAGTACAAAATCACAAACTGAAGTTATATTGACGTAGAAGATTTCTTTAAATCGTAAAAAGTAGTCCACTGACTCAAAGATTTTTTTTTCCTCCAGCAAAACTTCCTCGTAGAAACTAAAATATTTTTCATTCCTTATTTTGATAAAAAATACGTTCACCATTGGAGTCTATATTATCTAAAAATTTTGACTCTTTCCAATTAAACTGAGACCCTCTGTTAGGTTCCCAATCGTCTCGTTCGATCTTCTGACTGAACTGGGTCTAAGGACTCAAGTTCTTCAATGCCTTGCTTTTGGTCATGTATTTCCATGAGTTCATCCATTGTCAGCTCCTGATAGTGGGAATCCCCAAAAGTTCTCAAACGTCATCGCTATCCAATTCTGAATTTATTTGCCTGACCAGATCGACAACTTCTTCAAGCACATTACCAATTTCACAATTCCCCCTCCCACAAAGAAATTTAAACTGACTACATTTGAAAATTTCGTAAGTCAAGGTATTACTGAAATACGAAAAAATAAAATTGCACTTTTTCAGCCATGTTGGAACATAAATTATATTTTCATTATTTCTTAAATAAAATTCATCAAATTAAATATATTTAACTCAGTGAATTTATGAGACAATTTCTGTTAACATTTCAAATGTATATTTTGCGAAATAACTTTTTTATTAAATAATTTTAATCATTTGATATAAATACTGCAGTTTTTGTTTATTCAAAACCTAAATTGATTAATATTTGCTTTTAATTTGACTGCCACAAACCATTTTGACATTTTCAAGAAATTAATTGATACATCCATACATGAAGCAAAGATCTTTAAACAATTTTCAGGTTATAGCCATTATTGTCACTATTTTCAAACACAATCAAAGGAACTGAATTTAAAATCTCCTTTTTTTATTTGTCCCTTTTTTATTTGTTTTTATTTGTAGTTTTAATTTATTTATATACGTTATAGAGTATTTCAAACAATTCAAATAAATGTTTAGCAGTGATGGTAGCCACGGTAGCTAATGGTTATGTTCATGAACTCGTGTCACGGGTTCGAGTCGTAGTGCTACTAAAGACCTGCCTTGTATGCTGGGCTGATGCATGTTAAATCTGTCTAGGCTCGATGTCCTCCCGTTCGAGTGGTGGGGTAGTCAGAAGAGGGTGGTGCCAGCTCAGGTGTCGTCCTCGTCACTTGAGCGAGGTTCAAAATTACAAAATCTGTCTCTAATATTTTCCGTTGCTGTTTAATAGTGCAACGTAAAGCTACATGTTTACAGCTAGTCGTAATATTTTTTTTAAAGTTCATAATTTTTAGACTTTTATGAAATAACAAATTTAAATTTAATAATACAGTAGAGTACCAAAACTTGGCCTAATATAGGCTAAAGGGTGACCAAGTTTGAAAATGATGAGTTATTGAGAATGGGATTAAAAGGAAAAAGTACAAGTGAATTCTCAGAAAACATTGCACTGAACTTGTATTTATTGTTTGCTTGAGAATACAACAGAAAATAATCTGCCCAAATACCCTTAAACAAAGGAAAATTACATACTTTATGAAGGCAGTGAGCATTTCAATGAAAATGAAAATTAATGAATACATAGTGTACAGCAATTTACCAGTTATCAGACATACCTCAGAAAAATACTTTATGAAGGTTATAAAGTTGTCCATAATGAAAATTAAATGGCTGATTTTAAACACCTGGCTACATTTTTTAAATAAATACAGAAATGTCCATTTGTTTTCAGTACTGCACTCTGTGTTTTGCTACTTCATCACGAAACGAAAATCTTCTGAGGAAACGACGAGGGTACAGTAAGACCATTACCAATACACTTTGTTCAAATACTGAAGGACGGTTTTGACACTATTAGTCCTTCACTATGTAACATTTTCAGGAGTTTGTATGGTGTCATCAACATTACCCCATTCGTCATTTTCCGATAAATATTTATTAACTGTGACAGCAGCTACAATTTCTGCATCGGACATAAGGTCTTGCTCGACATTGTTCTGGAACCACTGTTTGACGTCATTTTCATCAACTTCTACACATCCAGAACTCTGAATTTTTGACGCCTAGGTGTGGCCGAGTTATCGAAATGCCGGGTTTTTGAATGACAAGTTTGTAGGGCTCTACTGTATTATGGATATTAATGTAATTATTTTTCACAAATCATAGCATTACATTTGAAACTAAATCTTTATTCTAAAAAAAACTGTAACATGAGGGTTGATCAGAAAAAAAAGTTACAAGCCGCAGCATTTGAAAGCTACATATTGTGGAGAAATTTTTTCCCCCGAAGTGGAGACAGATGGCGCTACTTGTCATACATTGGTTTGCGGTTAGGTAGTGAAAGTTCCCAGATGTTTCAGAACAATTGAAATGACAAGACTCTAAGGAAATTGGTCTCGTTTGGAAGTGCCAGCCGTGATTAAATTTTTATGGGCAAAGAATGTGTCCGCATCTGCAATGAGTAGACATATAGCGAAGTGGTGTCACTCTTTTCAATCAGGCAGACAGGATGTCGAAAACCGCAATATGACAGATTCGTTCAAGTTCTTCAACGACAGAAACCAACACGGCACGATTGAAGAAATGATTTAAATGATCGACGGATGCGTGAAATCTCGTCAGACTGGGACTGAGCTATGGTGCGTGCAACATATCGTTCCTGATGTGTTCCGACATTCTAAGACAGTTCTGTGAAAACATCCGTCGAGGCCTGGCTCAATGGACTGGGACCTGAATTCTACCAAGTCGGGTTTAATAAGTTGATCCTGCGTTCTGATAAATGCCTAAATAGACTTGTCGAAATGGGATAGACTTATACTTCTAAAATTCCTTTTGTATTTTCTGTCTAGTAATAATAAATATTTTTTTATTCAACTTGTAATTTTTAATCAACCGCATAATTACCCATAATAAAATACTCTAT